>JAEQBH010000123.1:600000-800632 GCA_016808115.1 Tetrastigma voinierianum
TCTATCTCCCATAGGAGCTTGTAACATAGACTTCTTCTCTAATACCCTTAAGTAGTACCCTTCATGTCCAAACTATTTACCTTTTATCATTTCCTATTCAGATACACACTATAAACATTCGTCATTTCTAGACTGTAGAGCAAAGAATGAACTAGACTAGCACAATATATACCCAAGGTACAAAGCATTTAAAGAACAAAGATGTGCCTCGCCCATGTAATAAAGTAAGCCAACACTAGCTAGGAGGTAGGCTAATCGGTCATGTATATGTGCCAAAGCACTTATCATATGTACGTGCCTGCCCACGTGATAGAAGCGCCATAGCACTAGAAGGTGAGTGCTGAAGCACTGATCATATATGTCTTGTCATTCAATATCCTGGCCTTAAGTTACCATTACAATTATACGTACTCTCCGAGCTTATCATTTTATTCTTTTCTTCTATATTCCTTTCATATCAAATCTACTTATGTTGCTATTTCTCGTTCATATCTATCTCTTTTCTTATCATGTATTCTAATTGACTTTACCCATATCAAATCTACTTATGTTGCTATTTCTTGTTCATATCTATATCCTTTCTTACCATGTATCCTAATTATCTTTAACCAAGCGATTAATACACTTGGTAAAACAATTCATTTTCAGTAAACTAGGTCTAACACCTCGGTCTGACATCTATTAGTCTCCTCAGGCATATGAATGGATTCTTGACTCAATGGGCTTTCCATAGAGTCCAAGAACACCCCAATCGAACCTTCCGAAGTTGGAGGTCATACGTTAGTCAAATCCTGAACTGGACGAGCTGACCTGACCTCGGTGAGCTCAGTATAACACCTCGGTCTGACACCTTCTATTCTCCTTAGGCATATTAATGAATTCTTGACTCAATGGGCTTTCCATAGAGTCTAAGAACACCCGAATCGGAGTTTGGACGAAGGAGTTATGACCTTTCGAAGTTGGAGGTCAAACGTAATCAACCAACTAGACGAAATGACCCGACTGACGAGCTCGACCTATCACCCGGTCTGACACCCACATCCTCCTCAGGCATATCAATGCATTCTTGACTCCAATGGATTTCCATAGAGTCCAAGAACACCCCGAATCGGAGTTCGGGACGGTTGAGTTATGACCTTCCGGTTGGAGGTCATAATGAAGTTAACCCAAACCCAGCTGAGTCGACCTGGCTGGGAGCTTCGTTCTAATACCTCGGTATGATACCCAATATCCTCCTCAGGAATATGAATATATTCTTGACTCAATGGGCTTTCCATAGAGTCCAAGAACACCCGAATCGGAGTTCAGACGAAGGAGATATGACCTTCAAGAAGGTCACACGTGAGTCAAATCCTCGACGGCTGACCTAAAATGCGACGAAATTAATTCTACAAAGACGAGTCGAGCTCTACAGATCTAGGCCGATTCCATGCGACGGCGCCCCACCGACCCATAGTGATGAGGTCCGCTGACCTCTCGCTTGCATGAGGTCCGCTGGACCTTTGCCGATGAGGTCCGTTGACTTACCGACCTTCGTTGCATGAGGTCCGGTCGACCTTCTCTGGCCGCACGAGGTCCGGCCGACCGCCGGACGACCCCACAATACGACTCACCCATTCAATCGTCTTCAAAGTAAAAATACCATAATTCGGGCCTACGTATAGCTTGAATTGAGAAATCAAAGTCTAACATCGCTTCAATTACGCGCGCTACAATTTCCCGTATGACTTGCATCGCCAAATTCCCTTTATTTCTGACCCAGAAACCCGTTCTAAGGTCCGGCTAGTTGACCCAAACTTGACGAACTGACCCGACCAGATCTAGCTGAGCTGACCTCGGTAAAAGGACCATAACTTGGTATATAGAAGTCCGAATTGAGATATTCAAAAGCCTAACATCAAGTTCATTGATGTGGCTATAATTTACCAGAAGGACTTACTGCCAAATTCCCTTTATTTCTTACTCAAAAACCCGTTCTAAGATCCCATAGTTGACCTCGACTATGAACTGACCCGACCAGATGCACTGGTCGACCTCAAGAAAAGCAGACTATAACTTAGTCTACAGATAGTTCCAAATTGATAAATTCAAAAGCCTAACATCAAGTCTATCAAGTGGCTACAATTTTTATCAGAGGACTCACTTCCGCATTCCATTTATTTCTGACCTAAAACTCGTTCTAAGGTCCCGCTTACCGCATATGATCAAAATAAATAGGAATTTTCGTTCAACTTGGTAACTAGACCCTTCCCTAAAAACACATATCTAGGACTTAAAGCTCTTCTCTCAACTTAATCCTAACAAGAAATGAGATCGGGAGTTTCCAAACCCAAACCATACACAAGATAAAAGTTCCAAACTATGTATCTAACCTTTCTCACCAAACAACACAAACTCTACAACCAAGACATGTATCCATATTCAAATTCCATACAACCCAAGACATGTATCCATACTTCAAATTTAGTAATTCCACAATTGATCTTCTCTTTCTTTTCCTTCTTCTTCTTTCTTTTTATCTTCTTCCTCTTCTCTTCTCTTATCCGTTTTTGTTTCTTTCTCCCAAGACCAAAATGAGATATTTACTTTGGTCTTATCCCCTTTTATTTCTCTTCCAAGGAGGAAACTTCTCCTTCCTCAAGCCACTTGTCTCTTCCACAATTTTTCTTCCTTATTTTACCTAATATCTTTATTTTTTATTACTCTTGGTCCTCCAACTCTCTGTTACTCTTAATTTAACTTACATATTCCTACTGGGTATGAATCTTATTAAATTATGACCCTGGGTCATGAATTGATATTACACTTACCCTTAACTCGTTGTATTAATTCCAAGTTCTTGCTTATTTTATTTTTATCTTTTTTTTTTATTTCGGATAATTACACTTTTACTTTTATTATACCCTAAACATGTCCGAAAACTGCTAGGGTATATTTCGGGGTGTTACAACTCTCCCTTCCTTATAAGAATTTCGTCCTCGAAATTCATACTCCGTCATTTGCATGTTCTCTATATCCGGTCCTTTCCTTTCATGTCTTTTTACAGATGGAATTTCTTATATTTTCTTTTCATTTCTATTCTATATGTCACGTCTATACTACTTCATTGTCATCTATACATGCATCTCAATTATTAAATAGAGAATACATACCAAAGAATTACATCGGAGCATCCTCGCTCCTCTGCATTCGTATAGCATAAGCTCGTGGTTGATGCTATAAGTGCTCGATGATCCACCGTCGACATCGACCTCCATGTCCTCCTGCGGATGTTTCCTGCACCACCTCGACCCCGAGTCGAAGGTGTAGCAAACCAATTCTCTCCTGGCCAATTTCCTTGCATTTATATATTAATCCTCGATTTTCTCGACGCTTAGCCGCCATGATCTATACTCCCCACATCTCAAAGTACCCTCCTCGTCCACACTCACAAAAACACCCATGTCGCCTATGGCAATGAGGGCACTGTAAGCTCTTTCTCATTCCGAGAACAGTTCATCCTTAACTAGGTGTTACATTTGTCTTATTTTCTTTGTAGTCAACCATGAGATGGTCACTTGATACTTTCCTTTCTAAATTTTTACCCTTCTTCTTATGAGATATTTCTTAAGCTCCTTATTTGTGACGCTCCTACTTTCACAAAAGATTCGTACTCACCGAATAAAAAGTCACCGCTGCAGTGAGTCTGTGTGCTCTATATTTCTTGATGTGACTCATGCAACCCATCCACATTTTGAGCCATGTTCTGCGCTATTCTCGCAAGAAGTGTCACTGGTTTGAAGCCGAGTCCCACTTCACTTCTCGACAAATTCCAGCGATCGTGCCAGAACCTCTTGCTCCCCGGGTTAACACCTTCAACAGCTCCTTCAACTAGATTCGGAAGACGATCCATCTATACAAAACACAAGGACATCCACATCAGAGGCCAACACTTTTCTATACGTATGTATTTTTATCTTTTCTATCTTATACTTTATCTAGACTCGCATCTTATACTCTATCTAGATTCGCCTAAACATGTGCCTCCTCTTCCAAAACGCCTAAACCAAGCCTGGAGTACCACTAATCTGTCACACCCCATTCCCGATCCGACCTGAATGGGCCGATCCGAACGTATCCCAGCGCCAGACTATGTGCCGATTTACATCGACCTATTCTTCTCGAGCCGAACTTATTCGCGGGTTATACAAACAATTTCGTAATAACAAAATCATTTTCATATATAAAAGAACTACCACCAGAGCGTGTCCCCAACATCTATATACATATACTCGAGTCTCATTTACTTATACATGTACATTTTTTTTTTCTAATACAAACATCGTGAGAACACGCAAGCAAAGGCGTGAGCACCACATCTCTCGAACTCGCCCGCTCTAACGATGTGGGATGTCCTGTCCTCTATCCTTGTCTTCTACTTCTGTACTTACACGGATTGAACACCCGTGCTAAGCTTTACGCTTAGTGGGAACATAAGCATGGACAACCACCAATGGTGACCATCTCAAGCTTATACATATGCATTTCATATATCTATACATATTCATATAACTTTTGGATTCTTATCATCTTTACATTCCTAATGCATGTCACATGTTCTCTGTCTTTGACATAACCCTTAATTCATACTCCATCGTATTCCCGTGCTTTGTCATCTGCTTATCTCTATCGTTTCAGCACTTACATTTCTATCATGTGTTCATAGCATGTTCCCTCTATACATTTAGATATGTCTTTCATATATTTCTTATTCTAGTACTTATCATTTGATCTATTATCTTTCTAATGGTTCATATTACATATCCTATTCTGTGCATGTCATATCTTATACATATATTACTTTCTTATGGTTATATATACTATATACCATTTGTTATGCTCCATTTCATGCAATCGCTTTCTTTCACATATCATATCATATAATCGTGATCATGTACTCGTTTTCACATACTGTGATCATATACATTTTCATATATCACGTCAGATCATATAATCTCATGTTAGCGTAACTTATCACATAGCAAGAGTATTTCTCATATCATATCATATCATTTCATGTCATATTCAAATCATTTATTTTATGTTTCATGCCTCAGAATACCAAAGAAGTGGATAACTGAACTTATAAAGGTCTCGAAGGCGTACCACCATACCTAAACAAAGGTCTCATCAAAATCCTGGAGGCGCTGTACTCACTGTTCGAGATAGTGGTCTTATTAGGGCCCGGAGGCGCTGTTATCATTGTACGAGACACTGATCATCTTATAAAGGCGCGAAGGCGTAGTGGTGCCCTTTCGGGGCCACCTAATCCAAACGGGATCTATGTCATGGACGCAAACGGGGCCTCGATATCAGAACAGAACTTGTATGTCATGCACTTTATTTCTTCCTACTCGGCATGCCACCTATCCTCTACTCGGGTCAAACATGTGCAATCCGCTTTACTATATTTTCCTCGTACATATTTCATAAGCATGAATAAATCTATTGTTATCATGATTGCTTATGCACATATACTATCATTACTTTAACTGTGATTCATTCTCATATTTGTAGCTTCATATTACTGCTTCATATTTTTCGATAATACATATATTCCCCTATTTTTATCATGCATGTTTGTTTACTCATTCTTATATTCATCTATGCCTATCATTCGTGTACATGTACTCATTCCTGGTAACATCTTATATCTTGTTAACTTATATTTTCATGTACTTTATTATACTATCATATCTTATGACATATACTTATAAATTTCTATACTTGTACGTTTTACTTGTGCTTTATCATATTGTTCTATCTCCCATAGAAGTGCAGAACATAGACTTCTTCTCTAATACCCTAAAATTCCTCTATGTCCAAACTATTTACCTTTTATCATTTCTTATTCAGATACACACGTATAAACATTCGCTTGCTTGGACCGGAGATAAAGAATGAACGAGACTCAGTACAATATATACCCGAAGGTACAGTAAGGTACAGAACAAAGATGTGCCTGCCCACGTAATAAAAGTGTCGAAACACTAGCAGGAGTGCAGAAGCACTGGTCATGTATATGTGCCAAAGCACTTATCATATGTACGTGCCTGCCCACGTGATAGAAGCCGTAGCACCAGCGTGAGTGGCCAAGCAATGATCATATATGCTCCTGGCTATTCAATATCCTATTCCAAGCAACCATACAATTATACGTGTTCTCCGAAAGCTTATCATTTTATTCTTTCTTCATATATTCCTTTCTCATATCAAATCTTACTTATGTTGCTATTTTTGTTCATATCTATTCTTTTCTTATCATGTATTCTAATTGACTTTACCTATATCAAATCTACTTATGTTGCTATTTATTGCTCATATTCATATCCTTTCTTCCATGTATCCTAATTATCTTTAACCAAGCGATTAATACACTCGTAAACAATTCATTTTCGCAAACTAGGTCTAACACTCCTCGGTCTAACATCTACCAGCGTCTCCTCATTCATATGAATGGATTCTGACTAATGGGCTTTCCATAGAGTCTAAGAAAAACCCCCAACTGAGTTCTGACGGCTATTATGATCCTCCGTCGAGGTCATACGTTAGTCAAATCCCGAATCGGATCTAGCTGACCTCGACCGTGAGCTCCTGCCTAACACCTTGGTCTGACACCTTCTATTCTCCCTAGGCATATTAATGGACTTGACTCAATGGGCTTTCCATAGGAGTCCAAGAACACCCAAATCGGAGTTCGTGATAAAAGGAGTTATGACCTCCTTCTAACCTGGACGAGCTGACCTCGACCTGGACGAGCCTCGATCTATCACCTTGGTCTGACACCTAATATCCTCCTCAGCATATTAATGTATTCTTGACTCAATGGGATTTCCATAGAGTCCAAGAACACCCGAATCGGAGTTCGGACGAAGGAGTTATGACCTTCCGAGGTTGGAGGTCATACGTAGTTAACCCAAACTGAGTCATTCCGAACCGGCCGAGCCGAGCTGACCTGGTTGAGTTTGTTCTAACACCTCGGTGGTGACACCCAATATCCTCCTCAGAATATGAATGTATTCTTGACTCAATGGTCTTTCCATAGAGTCTAAGAACACCCGACGAGTTCGCACGAAGGAGATAGACCTCCTAAGCTGGAGGTCACATTGTTGTCAAACCCGACTGGCCGACCTAAACGTGACGAGAAATGAGCCTACAGACGAGTCGAGCCTCTGGCCAGGATCTAGGCCGACCTCTAGCTGACGAGGTCCGCCGACTTACGTGATGAGGTCCGCCACCTTCTCGTTGCATGAGGTCTCCGCTCGACCTCGCTGCATGAGGTCCGCTGACCTCATCGACCTTCAAGGTATGAGGTCTGGCCGATTCCTCATCGCATGAGGTCTCGCTGACCTCTCGTCGACGACCTCATGGTCGACCTTCACCCATTTGACTATTCGTATAAAATACCATAACTCGCTCCACAGAGGTCCGAATTGAGAAATTCAAAAGCCTAACATCAATTTCATTGATGTGGCTACAATTTCAGAAGGACTTACTGCCAAATTCCTCTTTATTTCTGACCCAAGAACCTGCCCTAAGGTCCAAGAAGGACCCAAACCGGGATCGAATCGACCGACCAGATCTAGCTCGAGCCGACTCTAGAAAAGGACCATAACTCACCCACAGGTCCGAATTGAGATATTCAAAAGCCTAACATCAATTTCATTGATGTGTCTATAATTTACCAAAGGACTTACTGCTAAATTCCCTTTATTTCTTACTCAAAAACCCGTTCTAAGATCCGACTAGTTGACCCGAATTGCGTAATCGACCTACCGCATTTAGCCGGCCGAATTTCGCAAAGGACTATAACTTAGCCTAAAGAGATCAAAATTGATAGATTCAAAATCCTAAACATCAAGTTCATTGATATATACAATTTATCAAAAGGACTTACTTCCGCATTCCCTTTATTTCTGACCCAAAACTTTTGTTCTAAATGTCCGCTACCGCATATGATCAAAATAGGAATTTTCGGTTCAACTTGCAACTGTAATCTCTTCATAAAACACATATCTAGATCCCAAAGCTCTTCTCAACTTAACTTAACAAGAAATGAGATCGAGTTTCCTAAACCCAAACCATACACAAGATAAGGTTCCAAACTATGTATCTAACCTTTCTAGACCAAAACAACACAAATCCTTACAACCCAAGACATGTATCCATATTCAAATTCCATACAACCCAAGACATGTATCCATACTCAAATTTAGTAATTCCATACCTGTGATCTTCTCTTTTCTTTTCCTTCTTTCTTCTTTTCTTTTCTCTTCTTCTTCTTCTTTCTTCTCTTCTTATCCGTTCGCTTCTCTTTCTCTCCTGCCATCTCAAAATGAGATATTTATTTTCGGGTCTTATCCCCTTTTTTATTTCTCTTTCCAAGGAGGAAACTTCCTACCTCTTTCCTTCAAGCCACTTGTCTCTTCCACAAAATAATTTTCTTCCTTATTTCATTCTAATATCTTTTATTTTATTACCTTTTGGTCCTCCAACTCTCTCTGTTACTCTTAATTTAACTTGTGCATATTCCTACTTGGGCATATGAACTTATTAAATTATGACCTCGTGGTCATGAATTTGATATTATTAATTTACCCTTAACCGTCAGATAATTCCCAAGTTCTTGCTTATTTTATTTTTATCTTTTTTACTTCGGATAATACACTTTTACTTTTATTATACCCTAAACATGTCCGAAAACCGTTAGTGGTATTTCAGGTGTTACACGCTACTCGATCGATTTAACTACTCGTGCTTTCCATCAAACTGAGTTGCTTAGCTCCTTGGCTGCTAAGCCTTCTGGGGTGTTAGGTTCCTAAGAACTGAGCTGCATGGTCTCTTTGAAACTAAGCTACGCGGACCCTTGAAACCGAGCCACATGGCTCCTCGCACCCGGCCTTCGCCATCAAAGTCTTTAAGAACCGTGAGTCAGATGGCCCTTGAAACTCGAGCTACAAGGCTCCTTTTGGAATGTAGTCGCTGCGGGCTCTTGTATCCCGAGCTCCTACTCCCGATCCGAGCTACAAGGCTCTTTCGAACAGCCACGTGGGCCCTTCAAAACTGGGTTACAAGGTTTTCAGTTTTGAGCTACATGGCTCTTTAACATCGAGCTACATGGCCCTCGGGCTACTCGCATTCTAGGCTATCGTGGTTCTTTTGTATTCGAGCTCCTCGGCTCCTGATATGAGCTACAAGGCTCTTTTGAAGCTGAGCTTCATGGCTTCTTCAAAACTGAGCTACAAGGCTCTTTTGAAGCGGAGCTACATGGCTCTTTTGACACTGAGCTACATGGCTCCTTGGCTACTTGGCCTGTTGGGCTGCTTGGTTCTTTAAGAACCGAGCTGTGTGGCCCCTTTGAAACTGAGCTACAAGGCTCTTTTGGAATAGAGTTGTGTGGCTCTTTTGTATCCGAGCTCCTCAGCTCTTGATCTGAGCTACAAGGCTCTTTTGAAACTGAGCTACGTGGCTCCTTTGAAACTGAGCTACAAGGCTCTTTTTGAAAATGAGCTACGTGGCTCCTTAGCCAGGCTACAAGGCTCTTTTTAGACAATTTGCATGGCTCTTTGTATCTGAGCTCCTCGGCTCACGATTTTAGCTGAGGCTTTTGAAGGCCCGGGCTGCGTGACTCCTTGAGGCGGGCTACAAGGGTCTTCTGAAACTAAGCTATGTGGCTCCTTCGAAACTGAGCTACAAGGATCTTTTGAAGCTGAGCTGCGTGGCTCGCCCGAGGCGAACTACAAGGCTCTTTTGAGGCGGAGCTACATGGCTCTTTTGACACTGAGCTACATGGCTCCTTAGCTACTTGGCCTTTTGGGCTGTCAGGTTCTTTAAGAATTGAGTTGTATGGCCCCTTTGAAATTGAGCTACAAGGCTCTTTTGGAACAAAGCTGCGTGGCTTTCCAAGCATTCGGGTTTCTTTATAAATAACTACCTCTCTTCGACGATCTGTGTCATACTCCGCTCCCATCCTTCTACCTCTCTTTGACAGTGTCAGAGTTCGTACATGATGAAGCTTCAGGGTTTGATCGTCACCGCACGGAGTCCGTCTGGTGATAGCAGGCCGACGTTTGGTTTCGACGTTCTGCCATTCATAGGAGTTGTGGTTTTCCCTAGTTCCTCCCTTGTGGGAATTGTGTTGTTCTGAGTCACCTTGATTAATTAAGGCTGGACCGGGAACATATTCGAGGCGGTCACGCTCAGAGGGAATATTTTTAAGTCTCACTTCCTTTATTATACCTTTCCTCCCCTCTTTTCTCCTTCTCATTTCCTTTTCTCTTTCTCCTTTTCCTTTCTTTTCTCTTTCTCCTTCCTTTTCCTTTTCTCTTTCTCCTTCCTTTTCTCTTTCCATTTCTTGTGGTTTTTGCCTTGATTGGGGTTGGCTGATCGTGATCTTCTGAGATGCAAAGAACGGTTGATGTAGAGAAAGGCTTTGCGAATTGTAATTTTCTAAGATATCTGAAATAAAAATACAGTCTTTTGGAAGCGTGTGTACTTGTCTAATTTTTGTTTTTTTGTTTTTTTTACGATCTGTGATGATATTATTCAAGCTGAAAATGAACTCAAAGGATGTTATTATAGTAAAACTGTGAATTTCTTATTAAAAACTACAATCCGAGGTCTATTGGTAGAATCGCCTGAGTTGTTCAGCGTTTCAAGAATGTAGCAGGGTTTTTCCCTCTTTCGTTTGAAGTTCGTAGATGCCAGGTCGGACTATTCGTGATATCACATAGGGTCCTTCCCAGTTTGGCCCTAGCTTCCCATGTGTGGGGTCTTTCCTTGCTATCAGGAGTTTCTTTAGAACCAGGTCGTCGGGCTTAAAACTCCTAGGCCTGACCTTTCGATCGTAATATTTTGTTGTCTTTCCTCGATAGTCCTCGGCGTGCCTCAAAACTTGCTCACGTTTTTCTTCTAAGAGGTCAAGGTTCAGGCGAAGAATCTCCTCGTTGTGTTCAGCATTTGCAAACTCAACTCTTGGTGACTTGTAACCTCGGCCAGGCGGCGCCTTAGCGCCGAATGCTAGAGCAAACGGGGTTTCTTGAGTTGCTGATTTCCACGTAGTTCTGTATGCCCATAATATCTCGAGAAGTATTCTACCCATTTTCCTTTTAGATTTTCAGTTTAGTCTTCAATGCTACCTTGAGAGTCCTTATAATGACTTCTGCTTATCCGTTGGATTGCGGATGAGCTGGGGATGAGTAGTAATTCTTGATACCGAGCTCGGCGCAAAAATATCTGAACTTGGGATTGTCGAACTGTTTCCCATTATCAGACACCAGGGCTCTAGGGATTCCAAACCTGCAAATTATGGAACACCAAACAAAGTTACGTACCTTTTGCTTGGTGATTGTAGCTAAAGGCTCGGCCTCGACCCACTTGGTGAAGTAATCCACTCCCACAATAATAAACTTGCCTTCGAGGTCTTCCCCGATGGGTAGGGGCCCCGGTATCATCGGCTTGGTTGTTGAAAGACGAGGCTTGTGATTGGTCGTGACTCGGAAGGAGGTGACATATTTGAGCATGCTCTTGACAAGTCTTTCATTTTTTTAACTAGCTCCGTGGCGTCTTTGAGCATTGTAGGGCAGTAATACCCTTGTCTCAGGGTCTTTGCTGCCAGGACTCCCGATATGGTTGCCATAGATGCCTTCATGCACCTCTCTGAGCACATAGTTGACGTCTTCCTTTTCTACGCATTAAGGATGGGTGTAGAGAAGCCTCATTTATAAAGGGTCCCCCGATGAATGGTGAACTCTTGACCTCGTCCTAAGCCTCCTTTGGATGCTTCGGCAATGTTCATCCACCGTAATCGAGATGGGGTCCATCTGGCTCGACTCGGTGTGCGGGGACGCCGTCCTCGTCGACGTTTATCGAGGGTTCTGAGAGGTGCTCGACCGGTATCAGTCTGTCTAGATCCCCCTGCGGTGTAGTTGCTAGCTTTTCTAGGGCATTTGCTTGCATATTCTCTGCCCTTGGGACATGCCTAACCTGAACTCGTATAAACTTTTTAAGCAGTTCTTGTACCTTTTTGAGGTAAAGGATCATTTTTTCACCCCTGGCTTCGTAGGAGTCCTCTATCTGTTTCACCACCAATTAGGAATCACTGCAAATCTCCGATTGATTAACTTCCATAGAGAGGGCAAGATTAAGCCCGACTATGACATCTTCGTACTCAGCCTCGTTATTGGAGGCTTGAAATCCGAATATGAGTGCATATTCTATGTCAATTCCGTCCGGGGAGGTTAGAATCAGACCTGCACCGCTTCCTTAGGAATTGGCGGCCTCATCTACAGACAACCTCCAAATGGGTAGGTCAAGCGTCAGTTGAGTAGTTTCGATAGGCTGTGCCGGGGCATTTGAAGGGGTGAATTCCACAATGAAATCTGTCAAAACCTGCCCTTTGACCACTGTCATCGGCTTGTATATGATGTCGAACTCACTGAGCTTTATGACCCATTTTATCAGTCTTCCCGAGGTTTCTGGCTTGTGCAATATCTATTTCATTGGGTGTTCTATTAGGATTTCAATGGCGTGAGCCTGGAAATATGATCGAAGCCTTCTAGCAGTGGTTACCAACGCTAGGATTAATTTCTCCATCTTTGGATACCTTTCCTCCGCTCCTCTCAAAGCTTGGTTACAGTAATAGACCGGCTGTTGTATTCTATCTCGCTCTCTGACTAGGGCGGCACTAGTTGAAATGCGAAGCGACCGTAAAGGTAAAGAGTTCTCCTCGGTGGGAGCTCACCGGGGCGGGAGGGAGCTCGGGTAAGCCTTTGGCGTGAGCCTCTTCGCATTAGGCGTCCCAATGGAAAGCCTTTTTTAGAACCTGAAAGAATGGTCGGCACTTGTCGCTGGATCTAGATACAACGCGGCTCGGAGCAACTATTCTCCCAGTTAAGCGCTGAATTTCTTTGGTGTTCGAAGGCGATTTCATGTCTAGCATGGCTTTTATCTTATCTGGATTTGCCTCTATTCCTCGGCTATTGACTATGAAACCCAAGAATTTTCCGGCTGAGACTCCAAAGGCACATTTGGTTGAATTTAGCTTCTTGTTATAGTTCTTCATGACCTGGAATGACTCAGCTAGGTGGGCTACGTGGAGCTCGGCCTTAACTGACTTCACCAGCATGTCATCTATATATACCTCCATAAACACTCCAATCTGCTTCTGAAACCTTTTGTTCAATAGCCTCGATAGAGTGGCCCGGCGTTCTTCAGCTTCCGAAGCATCGCTGCGGTAAGTACCACTGCCACCGTCCTGAATGAGGTATTCTCTTTATCACTAGGGTCCATTATGATCTGATTATATCCCGATAAAGCGTCCATGAAGTTGAGAAGCTCATGGCCAACTGTGGCGTCCACTATAAGGTTGATCCAAGGTAGGGGAAAGCTGTCTTTAGGACAGGCTCTGTTGACATTGGTGAAGTCAATGCAGAGCCGCCATTTTTTGTTTGCCTTTTTGACGAGGACTACATTAGCTAACAAGTTAGGGTATTCTACTTCTCGGATAGCTTTAGCTTAGAAGAGTTTGTTAACCTCTTCATTGATTGTCTTCTGCCTTTCTGGGGCAAAACTCCTTCTTTTTTGTTTGATAGGTTTGAAGGAGGGGCTGATGTTCAGCTTGTGTGTGATTACTGCGGGGTCAATTCCTCTCATATCCTCCTGCTTCCAGGCGAATACATCTATATTATGTTTTAAGAAGTGGACAAGGAGGTCCCTGACATCTTTGGCCAATCTGGATCTGATGTAGACGAGATGTTATGGCTGGTCGTCGAGTTGTATCGGTTCTAGTTTTTTTGAGGGCGTAGGTTTGATGCCTACCTCATCTCTTATGTTGATTTCGTCCATGTAGATGCTGCCTACCGCTTTTTGCTTCATTGATGTCGTGCACTGATTTCCTCAAACCACTCCTACCCCATTCGTAGTGGGGAATTTGATAATCATATGATAGGCCGAAGGGATAGCCCTTACGACATTGAGGGAGGAGGGCAGCCTAATAAGTATTATAGGGTGGCCAGGCGTCAGCTATAAGGAACCTCGCGTATTGTGGCAGCACGGGGATTTTCAAAGTGAGCACTAGTTTGTGTTGACGGGGCAGCAGCTCTTTCTCGGAGAATCCAGCGGGTGGGGCGATGATGGTTCTAGTTTCTCCCTTCCGATGCCCATTTTATTGAAGGCCAACACGAAGATGATGTCGGTTGAGCTTCCATTGTCTACCAAGACCCTGTGTATTGTTTTGTTGGCTATGACAACCCTTATTACCAGGGGATCGTCATGAGGATGCTGGCAGCCTTCCATGTCGGAGTTCGAAAAAGTTATGGTGGTGTCTAGCCGAGGGAGTTTGGATATTGCTTGTATTTCCAGTGTCTCCTTGATCACGATCTTCAACGTAGATGGGGTCTTAAGGCTATTGGACTCCCTCCCCCGCCGTCCCTCGGAGATCTGCCGTTTCTCCCCAGGGTTGCTAGTGTTGAGTTGGGGCTGGCTAAAGAGGTGATAGGGGCGGTGCCTGGTCCCGACCTTCGGAGGCCACAAAGTAGGGAAGATGTCCACGTTGGATCAGGTATTCAATTTCCTTCCTCAGCTAGATGCAATCATTTGTTCGATGCCCATGATCATATGGAATTAAAGCGCCCGAGTTTGAGTCCCTCTTCTTCAGGTCTGTCTTCATCCCAAAACTGACCACCTTAAAAACTTTTCGTGCTACGTCTCACGTAGGACTTGTGACACTGAGGCTGTCAAGGGGATGAATTGCCAAGGTGGATATCATTGTTGCAGCTCGGGCTGAGGTGGGCCCAAGTGGTCCCTGACATTGCCTCGTCTCTTTGGAGATCGTTCTCTATTCTCTCTATCCCTTCGTGGGGATCTATTCCTTTCTCCTCATCTCTTGGGGCTTCGTTCTCTCTTTTTCTCGCCCCTGCCTTTCTCCTTCTGCGCAGAAGAGTTTTCCAGCTTAGATAGAAGGGCTTCCTCATCGTTGATGTATTTCTCTGCTTTAGCAAGAACCTCGGCCATGCTTGCCTGAGGGTTCTTTGAGATGGAAAAACATGTCAGTCTTTTGATTATATGACCAGACAGTGAAGCGGGGTGGTGGCAAACTTCTTATCTAGGATGTCTACCCTTATCGACTATGCATTAAACCTCTACACATAGGACTTCAGGTTCTCCTGTGGGCTTTACTTATGGTCAACAAGTGATAGCTCGGCTTCCTGTATGTCCGAGCCTTGATGAAGTAGGAGACAAACGCGATGGATAGCTCTCTGAAGGATGAGATTGACGATGGTGGGAGTATGTTGAACCAGGCTAAAGCTGGGCCTTTAAGCGTGATGGCGAAGGCTCTACATCTAACGGGGTCCTGGTATCCGTGTAGCTCCATCTGATTCTTGTAGGTATTGAGGTGATCTATAGGATCTTTCGTTCCGTCAAACGTGTTGATCTAAGGCATTCTAAACTTTACTGGGAGAGGGAAGTGTAGTACCCCGGCCATGAACGGGGACTCGGTTTGTTGCACTAAGGCATCCATGGAGACTAGAGCTCGTCCTTTCACAGTTTCCTTCATGTGGCTAAGCTCTTGTTGGATGTCCCGGAAGGGCTGCTCCCACGACCATTCCCCTATCTCCGGCTGAAAAAGGATGGGTCCATTGCCTCTGTTGTTCCTACCAGGAATCCCCTCATTGCGGTCCTCTCCTAGGGGTTTATAAGGATCGTGCTCCTTGGCTTGGCTAGTTTCTCCTTCTTCGTTAGCGTCTCGAGGAGCGTCGTGGTGTTGTCGTTCTTCCTGCGGCCGTTGCATTTATTAGATTGAGTTCCCTTGAGTCTCGGGAAACAGCAGTTGTAGTGAGACGGAGTGCCTCCACCTTGTCAGTATTGGCTTGTAGAGTTTCAAGGGCATCTCTTGGTGGTCGGCTATCTAGGTCGCCCTGCTGGTCTTGTTTCCCAAGGGGGTTGGCGTAACTCTTGCTCATGTTTCGGGTCGATACCATCAATCACTGAGAATTCAGTTTTATTTGTAGAGGAACAGTCGTTCCCACAGACGACGCCAAATTGATGGTGCTTTTTCTACCAATTCTAGGCTGGATCTTCTCGGAGTCGCTAGGCTAGTCTGCTGGGCCGAATCGTTATACAACCCTGCATGACACACTTGCGAAAGGATGGACCGATGGAATTCTTCAGGCTCTCCGATGCACCTTCGACTTCTTTCTTATTGAAAGGGAATAAATCAACTATCGATGGTGTTATGATTCATTACCTCTTTTAATGGTAGAATGAATTGATATTTATAAAGAGGGTGTGGTTACTTTCCTTGTTAGACAGTGATACGGTATCTCTCCCATTGGGTGAGGAGTTTCCTTTTCGTTATCATGGACTGATTGTTAAGGGATAATGGAGGAGTCGTGATCATGTAAGATTCTTCTTTCCTAATCCGTGGGGCTCGGATCATGGAGACTGGTGTTTTTCCTTTTGCATGAGTTTAAGGCCTTCTATATCCCTTGAAGTACCTAGCGAGGGTGGTTTCAACTCTAGGCACGGGCGGAGTATACTTTCGGTATGGGTGGGATCTGATATTAGTAGAGCTTCTTGGTTGGGTGCATTTGCCCATTTCCTTCATAAGGTGGAGAATTAAGGCTTGCGTTCGAGGCGCGCTGCGGGCTTGCGCTCTGGGCACATTAGCTCTGGGCCTATGCACATATTGTTTCTACCTATCAAACAGACCATTGGTTTTGATCTTAGAAGAATTAGAGGATGGTGATGGTGCTAAGATTAGGAATTTAAAGGTTGTTAAGTGTAATCCTGAATCAATTAGAAAAACCTTGGCATCAATTATTATTCGTGATGAATTGCCTTTTAGAGTCATTGAAGGGGAGGGATTTAAGGATTATTCTCACTTATTAGAACCTAGATTTGTAATTCCTTCTCGCATCACTGTTTGGAGAGATTGCATGAAATTTTTCATGGAGAATACAAAACTTTTGAAAAACCATTTGAAGAATGAACGTTTGTGTAGCCCAACAAGCGATGCGGTCATTATATTGATTATAATTATAATAACTACTCATTGGATTGATCAGATTGGAGATTCTGGCAATTTTAGACTTTGTCGAGTTCTAATCATAAAGCCTGATTGGAAGGGTAATTGAGAGTTATGCATTTGGATTGGGGCATTGAGCATGTTCTATAATTCTTATTGATAATGTTAGTT
The DNA here is from genome assembly GCA_016808115.1 of Tetrastigma voinierianum. Classification (NCBI taxonomy): domain Eukaryota; kingdom Viridiplantae; phylum Streptophyta; class Magnoliopsida; order Vitales; family Vitaceae; genus Tetrastigma; species Tetrastigma voinierianum. The sequence goes on from JAEQBH010000123.1 coordinate 617,237, forward strand.
CTAATGAAGATTTAGCTAGTGCATATTTGAAAGATCAATTTTCTTGGAGGTATAGGTCTGCTTATTGAATTCTTATATTACGTTTGTTACGCATATTTTAAATCTTGTTGTTCAAGATGGTTTGAAAGAGCATAATGAGTTTGCTATCAAGATCCGAAATGCAGTTCGATATGTTAGATCATCTCCAGCTAGACTTATGCTTTTAAAAAGTGTGTTAAACATGTGAAAATATCAAATAAAAAGTCTTATTAATCTTGATGTTGGAGACTAAATTGGAATTCCACCTATTTGATGTTGGATGCAATGAAAAAATTTGAAACTGTTGGGATTTACAATATCATGATACTAAATATAAGAAACATTTTGAGAAAGAGAAAATTAAGGGCCCTCCAAAAAAAGAAGATTGGAATAGAGAAAGGATGTTTGTTAAATTCTTGAAGATGTTTTATGATGTTACTTTGAAGTTTTCAAGATCTTTGCATGTTACTTCAAATATTTTTTTTAAAGAACTGGTGGCTATGCAAAGAACATTGCAAAAAATGGCTAATAGGGGGGATAAAGTGATAGTTTGGAGGAAAAAATTGCCAAATATTGGGAAAATTTTAGCAATGTCAATTATTTATTGCATGTTGCTATTGTTTTGGATCCCCGATATAAGATGAAGTATGTGAAATTTTGTTTTGAGCAAGTATATGAAGCAAGTGAAGCTGTCACAAAAATTGCTTTGGTTGAATCAACTTTCAATCGATTGTATGAATAGTATTACATAGTTTTATTCAAGTGAACTTGGGAATGAAATGAATACTCCCACTAGATTAGAACGAATTGATGATAATGGTAGTGATGATATTGATGATGCACTTGAAAAGAAATTGGAAGGAGGCATATTTGGAGACAAAATCTGAAATTGGTAAGTATCTATTAGATAATCTTGAAAAGTTGGGATCTTCTGATATTTTGAATTGGTGGAAGTTGAATGCTTCTAATTATCCGATTCTCTCTAAGATGGCAAGAGATATATTGGCAATTCCTATTTCAATATTAAACCTGAATCAGCACAATAGTGGACACATTATACTTGATGCATTTAGGAGTTCATTATCTCCTAAAACAGTTGAAGCAATTGTTTGTTCACAAAATTGGTTGAAGAAAGATCACACAATCAATTTGCAAGAAATTTTAGAGGAGGTCGAAAAGTATGAAGACATTACACAAGGTATTATACATAAATCTTTTGGTTAGGTAATTTATATTTTTGTGATATATAAAATGACAACTCTTCTTTTTTCTATGTTTTGCTAGAAATTGGAGAATAAAGTAAAATTGTGGAGGAAGATCCAATGGAAGAGGGTATGTGAAGCTTTGAAATGTGAAGTTTTTTTCTATGTTTGTTGGGTTGTGTAAAATTTAGATTTTATTGAATAATTTGTATCAATATTTAAGAATTGTAGTACCCAATTTTATAAGGTATTTTAAACTAATTTTCTTATATGTTTATTAGAATATTTTATTGTAGAATTTTCATTTCAAGTTTATGAAAAACATGTTGACTATTTTATTTATAATTATTTCCTTTACATACATAAATTGAGTTCAAACTGCGGTTCAAACCGCAAACCGAACCGAACCGCAACATTAGGTTTGGTTGGTTTGAGCACTTTGAATGGTTTGGATCGAATTACAATTTTTTCAAACTGATGTTATATGTTTGGATTGAATATGATGCTCAAACCGATCCAAACCGATCCACTAACACCCCTAGATCCATTTCATGCTAATTAAATAAAAGCATGTGTTTTAAATTTTTTATTTAAAAATTTATTCTCTAAAAATTAGATAAAAATTAAAAAGATAGATTTCTTTTTAGAAAAAACAAACAACTAAATACTTAATCCTATTAAACATTATTCAGAACAAAAGTTCTATTCACAATTAAATAAAAAAAGATAACTAAATGATACGGTCTCACATCGATTCCCATAAGGTTGTGGAGTGGTACTTAAGCTTGATGGGTTCTCCCTATCAGGCGGATCTTTTGAGCTTGATGCCCCATCATTTGTGCTTTCATTGAGAGTCGGTACGTAGCAGAAGAGGGCTACTCGGTGCACCAAAGGTAGGGTCGAAGTGAATGCTAGCTAGAGTGTGAGCCACCCAGAGTGAATGTTGTCCGTAGACATTCGAATTTTCAAGAGGTATGGAATGATACGGTCCCACATCAATTCCACATAAGGTTGTGGATGCTAGATTATTTTGTACAATCAAGAGTATTTATTGAGCCCAAAACAATTGATTAACAATCAAAAGACCCAATAAATGCACTACAAATACAAACTTTATTGAACAAATAAGCATATTAATTTTTATTGGGTAAAAAACATACCTGGCATGGATCCAAGATTATTGACTATCATTTGTCTCCAAAATCTATAAAGGATGAGATCAAAGAAATGCTAGGGTTGAAGATGAGTATTTCCTCTTCCTCAAGCGTGTTCTATCAAATCCTTATGAATTCTAGGATAGTATTTACTAATATATATATATATATATATATATATATAGAAACACAGGAAAGAACAGGTTTTACAGTGTGTTTTAAAGTAAGGAAAAAAACCTAACTAATATCAAATATCTATAAAACATGCACAATTACATAATTAAAATTGTAATATGATTATACTTAGTCCATGATTAATAAATTAATCTAACATTCTCCTAATTGAACAACATAATCATAACTCAAATGTTTTCTCAATGGATTTACATAGTCATAACCAATCATGTACAATTAATACACTGAGAGAATGCATAAATCGTACATAATCAGACACTACTAATCTAGAAGCATTACAATGATAAGAGTATTGATTCAATAAAAAGAAAAAACATCATTCTGTCATTAATCTGGTCAAAATGATACAAAATCATAAGATAATGAAAAACGTCAAAATGTGCATGTAATAATGAAAAACATGAGCTTTCCTTACAAAATACATGGTAAGGAAAAACTCCCATTAAAACAAAGAGTCTAGGCTCCTAACAATCTCATGCGGGTGATGTGTTCTTGAAGCACACAAATAGGTAAGCCTTTGGTTAGTGGGTCTGCCAATATGCTAGTCGTAGGCATGTGCTCAATTGAAATTATGGACTCTACAACTTTCTCTTTAACAAAAAATAACTTCACATCAATGTGCTTGGAGCGAGAAGTGCTCCTAATGTTCCTAGAGAAAGATACAGCTAGGGAATTATCACAAAACAATTTTAGCGGTCTAGAAATGGAGTGAACAACCTCCAAAGTTGAAATGAAGTTCCGCAACCATATCAGATGACAGCAGCTCATAACACCCCAAATACTCCGCCTCTACAGTGTAATAGTCGCGGTTCCGCCATTTTTCCATGAAATAAATTTCCTTCAACCATCATAAAGATATAACCATAAGGGACTTTTTTATCATCCACACAACCTCGCATAATTGGAATCACTAAACCAACCACCTCAAAAGTGTCGCGACATCATATGTCAACATAAGATCTTGCGACTAAAGATACCTTTAAACTTTCAATACTTCTAATGGCTTTGACCAAGACCACCCAAATACATACCCAACACGGAATCGAGGTAACAACCTAATGAAATAGGGTTTGTATGAATACAATAGCTTGAAGCACTAAAATAGGATGATTTCTACAACTCTTTGACTAGTATAATTATAAGTGTAAATATAACCAATAGGTCCTCGCTAGTTGATGGTAAGAGGGTATATACGACGATCTTTAAAAGCAATATCAGGGCGTGTGTATACTTGAGCATACATCAGGCTGTCCACAATTGAAGAATAAGGGATTGCTTTCATCTTATCTCTCTCTACACACAGAGGACATTAGCCTTTGAAAATACAGGTTATCCTTTACACTGGTGCCTTACTGTAAGAACAAGGTATTTCAGAAGGCTGCTGATTTTAGAATGCATTCAATATACGTCTATTGAGACAATCTCATAATGCTATTAGGTCTATCGCAAAGTATCTGTATGCCTATGATGCTTCCCCAAGATCCTTCATATCAAAATGGCTAAACAATAATTAGCTTGTCTCAACTAAAATGTCAATATCATAGGCTGGGAGCAAAACATCATCAACATATAAAACCAAGAATATGTATTTGCTCCCACTGACCTTCATATATATGCATTAATCGATGATGTTCTCCTTAAAACCATTAGCGATGACAACTTCATCAAACTTGAGATACAATTGCCTAGAAGCCTGCTTTAAACCACAAATTGATTTCTGGAGTTTGCAAACCATATGTTCCTTATCAACTTCCTTAAAGCCAATAGGTTGAGACATGTAAACATCCTCAACTAAGTCACCATTCAAGAAAGTTGTCCTCACATCCATCTAATGCAACTCCAAATCAAAATGAGCCACTATAGCCATTATAATGCGTAAAGAGTCTTTAGTGGACACGGAAGAAAAGGTTTCCTTGAAATTAATACCTTTTTACTAACTGTAACCCTTAGCCACTAATCTTGCTTTATATCTCTCTACTATTTGTCCCTTGACATCGCCCTTGATCTTGAATACCCATTTGTACTCAAAAGGTTTGCAACCATTTGGAAAATCTACAAAGCTCTACACTTTATTCTATGACATGAAAGTCATCTCATATTTCATTGCATCGATCCAAAAATTGGATTAAGGACTAGTAATGGCTTCTTTGTAGGTAGTTGGAGCTAATACATCACCCACATCATACTCATGCTCCTATAAGTAGACAATGTAGTCATCTGAAATTGCAAGCCTACGCGCTCTCTAACCTCCTCAAGGGTATATCCATGAATACATCTAGGGCTACTAGATCTACATCCTCAATTGGTTCATTATCAGGAGTAGCTATTGGATGTTGGTCTATAATAGGGCTAGAGATTAGAGCGGATGTAATAGGCACATGAATAAAAACTAGGTATTCTTTTAACACAATTTCTCTTGGCCTTTAGCTTATACCAATATAATCCTCAAAATAGATAGCTCGATCTAACTCAATCACTCTAGTGGTGTGCGATGAGCAATAAAACTTAGAACCTCTTGATCCCACACAATAACCAATAAAGTACCCATGTAGTGATGTTTTGTTTTATCATATTTCTTGAATCGTGGTTGTACGGTCTCACTTCCACCTTGCAGTCCCAAACATGGAAGTGACAAAGACTAGGCTTCTTCTGTGACCATACCTCATATGGAGTCTTAGGAACAGACTTACTAGGCACAGGTGTCAAAAACTGAGAAATCAAGATCCGAAAGAATCTCATCCTTAATTAATATCTCCATTCTCTATCTGGAAATATGACCCAGTGCTTATGCCAAAGAATAAAATACTTTTAATTCAATTTCAAACTCTTGGCACTACTAATAGTATTAACAGTAGGAGAAAAACAAAGCAAACTATAAAACTCTAATTTGTAAATATTCCCACAAAGTGTTCCATTGCCAATCCATAAAGAGTCTCTATATAAATTAACTTTTCCAAAAAAAAAAAAAAAACTATATCCAAGTCTATCCAAAATAGGTATAGATATTAAATTTCTCCTAATAGAGGGTAGGAACTATAACGCCTTAAAAATACCCTAATAGATTTATAACATGTTCAGGGTGTAAAATAAATTAAATTATATTTTTTTTCAGCGTTTAAATGACTAAAAACGAAAAATGATAAAAACCCGAAAAGTTTACAAGAGCCAAATAAATTTGGTAAAAATGTCAAATGAGGACCTAATGGTCATAAATGAGTAATGTAAGTGCAAAAGTATAAATGAAATGAAATGAAGTGGAAATGAAAGGAAATGAGGCTTTTAAAATGAGAAAGCCAATTAATGTAAGCAGCCAAACATGGCATTACACATGACATGAGAATAAAGACTAGTGGGTCTATGGAATGCCCATTTAGGCATTCATGTTTTTGAGAGGAGCAAGGGGAGAAGGAGCTAGGCTTGGTAGAAGAAGGTATTTTTGGTGTGTTTCTCTCCATTCTTGGTTTATCTTTGTTCAAGCAAGAAGGAAGAGAAGATTTGAAGAAAGCTAAGGTAAGAAAACTAACCCTAACTCCCTCTTTGATGATTTGGGATTTGGGGAAAAACCCTAACCTTATGTAAAGGTGATTTTGATTGGTTGCAGATCAATTTTGGAGTTGTTTTGGGTTAAGTTTCAAAGTTCTTTTGGGTTAGGATTGGTTTTGAGGAATTTTTGTATAAAGGAAATGATGGTTTAAAGCGAGTTGTCGCCAAAAAATTTTCAAAACCCCTGTTTTTGTTTTGGCATAAGTTTAATTATAATCATCCAAATTGAGTGATTCTAATTGGTAAAGAACCATAAGAGATATAGCTAAAAATTTATAAAAGGGACTAGGAGAAAATTGTAGTTCTAAGGCTCCCGAATATGAGCTTAAAGGTGAGTTTTAGGTAGCTGAAGGGTATGCTCTATTTTGGGTGTAATTGTGGTGTTTTGGCCGTAAGTTGAGTTTCACTCATCCAAATTAAGTGATTCAAAATTATGGGTAAACAATAATTCTAGGGAAATAATTTACTTAAATTAAGTGTATGCAATTTGTAACCCTAAAGTGCCCAAAAATCCGTCAAAGTGGAGCTATGTGCAAGAACAATCTGATTCTGCTTTGCAAATTATAGTAGTCTAGATGTAAAATGCAATAACTTGAGTTTTGGTGATCCAAATTGGATGATTCCAATTGGGGAAGAAACCTTAGAACCATAGCTTCAAATGAGTAGGAGGAATAATTACCAATTTATGGGGTTAAAACCCCTTAAATTGAGAATAATAGTAGGTAATCGAGTGAGCTGGGCATACTGATCAGTTTGGCATTAAAATGCCGTAACTTGAGTTTGGGTGATCTAAATGAGATGATTCCAATTCTTACTGAAAATAGACTCATAGAGCTATCATTTTATTAAAAGAATCATGAAAAAAATATGGCTCACGTGTCCCTAGAAAAATTTTCAAGTGAAGGTGTATTGGGTAGACATCAACCCTAACCAAAAATCCTAAAATGCATACCTTTTTTTTTTTTTTTTTGTTCTTTGATAGTGACATATTTGTGATGGATTAGGGGTTGGTGACGAGGAAGCTTAACCCAAAAACAAGATTCTAACAATAGGAATCGAAGAGCGACAACATTTTTGGGTTTGTTCTTCACACTTCCTTCCTTGTTTTGATTTTGTGTTTTGTTTGACAAAATAAATCTAAAATGTTTTATATGAATATGCATGTGTGCTCCGTTTGAGCCATAAATGAACTGGTTGGTTCTCCACTTCTCTCTCTCTATTTCTAAAATGTTTGAAGGATTTTGAAATAAGTGGATTTATTGAAATGAATTGTGATAAATTGCACATTGATTTGTTTTAAATTGATTTGATACAACTGATTGTGAAATGAAATGCACATGAAAAATTACATAGAGTATTGGAAACCAAGTATTTGGATATAAATGTACATACACTATTGTAAATTGCTATGAATTATTTGAACGCCCTTAATAGAATGTTAATCGTTAAATTCGAGTTAAGGATATATTGGTATACCAATAACGGTCAAATGAGCAGTACTACCCTAAATGTAATGATGTGTCACTCCGATCCCATTCGGGACAAGATTTTAGTGTTCACGTAAATGATTTTTAATAATCCAATCGCTGTTCTGCTGGGGCCGTATCGTGATTCGCTATCCTATGTACCGAAAGCATAGGTTAAATTCACTTAAAGGCAAAATGAAAAGAAAATTGTGAAATGCATGATTTGTGTTTGAATGATTTATTGCATATGAAACTGCATGATTGAAATGACCAATGAATTGTAATTTGAATGTATAAGAAATGAAAATATACATATATGTATTTTACCGTATTGGTCATTGAAAAAATTATACAAAGGCATCGATTTGGAAAAATGCATGATTTACTTAAACTGAAATGAAGAGAGAACTGTATAGAACCACTATGCAGGAAAATGCTTAGCGCGCTATTTGATCATCACGCAGGTACCGAGTGAATAGGTACGGCGAAAGACCGCAGCTGATTCGAGTCAACGCTGCCAAGGCCTCTACTCTGAGTTGAAGTAAAGTCAATCCCGCATTCACGAAATATATTTGACACTTTATACAAACTCTTATTTTGTTTTGTAAATATTTTGGTATTGAAATGGCTTATAATGTCGTAATGTATAAAGGTGGTAATGACCAATGGGCATGTAATGCCATATTTAATGGAAAATGTGTATTGAAAACAAATGACGGGCCCCCTTTTAAGTTGAATTAGTATATACAAATATATTTTCATAAAGATAAATATCCTTACAAAATGAGCATTAGAAATGTGTTCTAATGACAAAAAAAAAAAAAGGGAATTGATTCGGTAAAGAGGACTGTCTTGAATTTGCCTACTAAATGGTCGTAGGCTGGGAGCAAAACACATGAATGCCACATTTTTCAATTCAAAAAAAATAAAAATTTATGTACTAAGATGAAATCTAACAACTCCTAAAAATGCAACTTTAACTCTTGTGTCATCTCCCATGAACACGTACTGCTCCTAACTAGTTGGACTCTTTTTGCACCCCTATTTAACCTCAAAGTATCATAAGACACACCAATGACATTGGAATCAAAACAAACATTTACCCAATTGATTAGTACTCAAATAGTGCAATATTGAGCCTTGTTTATCATAGGTTTTATGTACTTTTTGTGCACTAATCAACTTCAATAACCCATCTGTTGCATATTCCTGGCTTTGCTACTAATTACATTTTGTAGTCAAGCCAGGCAGTTTCGCAGTCAAGTGTCTCACAATTCCTCAATTTGACTTGAACACATCAAGCCTGAGCTGAATTTGAAGATTCATGATTAACTCAGAGGAATTTCGGAGCAAACTTATTGAAGATTGAAGGATCAATCCAACGAAATCTTGGGGGTTGCAAAATTTGGCAACCTGTAAATTTTGCAGGGTGCGAATTTTGGCACCCTACGAATTTTCGCAGGGTGCCAGCACCTCTCCTGTGACTCACCCTGCTTTTTGATCTGGTGGTTTAATACAAGTTTGCCCTTTTATAATTTTGTTTCTTTAGCACAATTTTGTAATTTCCTCTTTACTGAGCCTATATAAGCTCAACCATGCTTGTAAGAAAGACATCAAATCACAAATCATTCAATCAATCAGAAGAACGAAGCTCTCCCGCCGCTGCGATTTTCTTTTTCTTCTCCCTTCACTTTCTTTCATTTTTCGCAAACACCCCCTCGATGATGACAAATCAAGGATGCTTCGCACTTCCCGATCCTTGGCCGGGAAGGCCACCGGGTGTTGCTTTAGGTTTACTCGCATGTTTTTATGTTTTTCTATGTTTGCATTTTAGTATTCAGGCCTCGCATTTCAACAGGTTAAAACTCTTAAGCATGCTTTAATGTGTATTCGGGTAAGTTTTCGTGGTTCAATGGATACTTTCATTAGATCCATTGAGGCTCAGTTAGTTGTTTCCTATTAGTTATCGTGGGGTAGGGTTTTTGAGGTGTGTTTTCACGACTATGGACATTTTTTGCCTAATAAGATGCTATCCCTCAACAAGATAGGTTATTGGGTGGTTTAGGGTTTGTATTAAAAGAAGATCCTAATGAAGTGACTAAATGTTATGCTCCCAAATGCGAGGATATAGACCTGAAGACATGTTGGTTAACTTAGAACATTAAACTCAGTGGCCCAAGACTTCAAGGATTTCTCTTTTAATTTTTACTTCAGTTATCTCAACCATTCACACACACGGTTCTCCACACACCCTGTTAATCCAAGGAGAAAACACTATTTTCAACACACTATAACCCCTCTCTCACGAAAAAAACCCATCCATGTGTTCGACCTTAGAGCCACTATACTGCAGTAGCTTTGCTACGTCAGTAGTAGGAATCCTAAGTTATAAATTTTGTTGATTCCGAACACCTACCTGAATTTAAGACAAATCAATTGGCGCCGTTGCCGGGGATGGTGCCCTAGTGAAAGAGAAAGCAGTGGACTTGTGATTCACATCACAAGTATTGGTGCTATCTCATTTCTTTTTTATTTTATTCAATTTTCCCTACTTGCAGTTCACTGCAGGGGAATTTGAAAATTTTCACTGCTGGGAGTTTGAAGACTCCCCTGTGCAGACAATTAATATTGTTTTGATTTCATCTAACCAATAACCTTTTTGTAGCACTGTTTTGTTGGTTTCTTGCTTTTGGTGTGATCATAGCAAATTTTTATGCAAAGGGGGACGTAAACACCGCAGCAGATTGAGAGGCTAGGTGCTTCAATTGAAGAAGGTTGTGAAGTTAGCCTACACCCCAATCAAATGGAGACCCCACCTGAGGAACAAAGAATGTAATGTGGGGTTCACCGGAACCCACGCATATAGATCAATGAGGGACGATCCATCCTCCAGCAAGAGTGCACTGGTGCATAATACCCCTCGCAGAGGATGGTAGTGGAGATCCTATTTGGTGCCCCTGCTCCCGACCTTTCATGGTATGGAAAACGAAAATCCATACACGCATATTCGGGATTTCGAGGAGGTTTGCACTACATTCAAGGAAGGTTCATTCGACATGAACTTGCTCAAGCTGAAGGCTTTCCCTTTAACACTCAAAGATAGTTTTCAAGATTTTGAATTTAACTCACTTCAAGGCCAAGGACCATTAGGAACTGGGCCGAGTCATAAAAGTGCACTCCTCAAGAAGTTCTTCGCTCATAAAAACCAACAACCTCGAAGAGGAAGATCTATACCTTGCGTACTCGCGACGCTGAGAGATTTTATCGTTGAAAGGTATCTTGAGACCATTAGTGCATGCCCTCATCATGGCTTTAATACATGGATGCTGGTGAACTAGTTCTACGATGGGATGTCCCCCTCCATGAAACAACTCCATGAAACCATGTGTGGAGGGGACTTCCTTAGCAAAAATCCTGATGAAGCCATGGACTTTTTGAACTACATGGCCGAAACTTCCAAAGGATGGGATGAGCCGAATCCAAGGGAGATAGAAAGATGAAACCAACAGCAAATTCGAGGGGAGGCATTTATGCATTGACGGAGGAAATGGAAATGAAAGCCAAGCTATCTTCTTTGACTAGAAGATTGGAAGAGCTAGAATTGCGAAATCAGCATGAAGTACAGGCAGTAACTGAACCACCTGTACTTCTCCAATCATGTTTCACTTGCCAATCCACCAGTCATCAAGGAGATCAATGTCCGATTGCTCCCTCGATTAGAGATTCGATGCAAGAACAAGCAAACATAGTGGATCAAGGTAGGCATCCAATAAGTGCTCCATATAGAAATACCTACAATCCGGATTGGAGAAACCATCCTAATTTATCATGGAAGCCAAGACCCCAAGCTTATAGTCCCACAGGTTCACAGCAACAACAAACCATACCTTCTGGCCACCCCGCTGAGCTCATCAGGAATTTAAGCAAGGCGGTCACTGAAGAACAAGATGCTGAATGCTCAGACCACACAAAAAATCGAAATGCTGGAAGGTACTTCAATAAAAGATTCATTAGACGACCTACAAGGTTTCGCTTCCTGTGCTGGGACTAGCCACAGCTAATCAAGAAAAAGAAAAGTCTCCCTCTCAAAAGCAACCAATTCCCAGCGGAATACATGAAGAGGGCTCCTATAGCAACCCAAATCCTAAATTGAAGGAGGTCAAGGCAATCGTCACACTGAGGAGTGGCAAAGAGCTCACAAAGCCATCACCCAAGGCAACAGACCCAGAACAGGAAGCTATTGACACTGCACCAAGGGAGGTGGTGAGTAAGCAGACTGTTGAGGAATATAGTTACCTCGCCTTTCTCAATCGTCAGAATTAAAAAGAAAGCCATTAATCAGGCTGAAATTTTAGAAGTATTGAGGCAAGTAAAGGTCAACATTCCATTACTTGACATGATCAAACAAGTCCCAACTTATGCTAAATTCCTAAAGGACTTGTGCACTGTCAAAAAGGGATTGAACATTGACAAGAAAGCCTTCCTAACTGAACAAGTTAGTGCCATTATCCAATGCAAGACTCTAGTGAAATACAAAGATCCAGGTTGCCCAACCATATCAGTCAATATAGGGGGCATTTGCGTGGAAAAGGCATTGCTGGATCTGGGTGCAAGTGTTAATCTCCTCCCCTATTCGATGTACAGGCAGCTCGGGCTGGGGGAACTAAAGCCCACCTCCATTACACTTTCTCTTGCTGATAGGTCGATCAAAATACCTAAGGGAACAGTGGAGGATGTGCTGATTCAAGTGGACAAATTTTACTATCCAGTAGATTTTGTAGTACTCAACACAGAACCGGTTGCAGCAGGGGCCAACTATGTACCCATCATCTTAGGAAGCACTATCTGGACACCTCCAATGCAAGCAATCAAGTAGTGAATGGTGTCATGCAACTCACCTTCGGAAACATGACTTTAGAGCTCAATATCTTCCATCTGAGTAAAAAACACATGCAGCCAGAAGAAGATGTCCCAGAAGAAACATGCATCATTGACACCATCTTGGAGGAAGAAGCTGATCAACAGGGTATGCTGGATATACGAGATGAAGAGTTGACTGAGTGCGTTAAAAGCAGAAGAAGTTGGATATGAAACTGCATAAGGATATTGAGAAGAAGAAATGAAATTTTGCCATTGGTGACCAAAGAGGGAATCAGTGAGCCCTAGAAAATAGATCTCAAGCCTCTGCCTACAGAACTGAAGTATGCTTATTTGGAAGATCATGAACAATGCCCAGTGGTCATTTCAGCCTTACTCAGCACTGCACAAGAAAATAGCCTGCTACAAGTCCTCAAACAGAACAAAAAAGCCCTGGGGTGGGGAATATCCGATTTGAAGGGCATTAGCCCAAAGAAGATGCACCCACCACACACTTGTAGAGGAGGAGGCAAAGCCGTTGAGACAAATCCACAAAGAAGGTCGAACTCACATACGCAAGAAGTGGTTAGAGCACAAGTCTTAAAGCCATCGCAAGCTAAAGATCATATACCCCATATCGACACTGGTGAGTCCAACCAGTAGTGCTAAAAATCGGCATAACTACTGGCGGTATAATGAGAAAGGAGAGGAGATGTTCACCGCCCTTTACTACAGTAGTGGAGGTATGCATCATTATCTGTGTTAAATGAAGTAACGCGGAAAGATCACTTTCCTCTTCCATTTATGGATCAACTGCTTGAGAGGATTTCTGGCTACCCCTTTTATTGTTTCCTGGATGGTTATTCAGGATATTTCCAAATCGAGATCGCCGCAGAGGATCAGGAAAAGACAACTTTCACCTGTCCATTTGGCACATATGCATACAGGAGGATGCCCTTTAGCCTTTGTAATGCCCCTACCACATTCCAACGATGTATGCTCAGCATTTTCAGCGATTTAGTTGAACGCATTATGGAAGTTTACATGGACGATATCATAGTCTATGGAGAAAATTTTGAGAAGTGCCTATTCAACCTGGAAACTATCCTGCACAGATGCATCGAGAAAAACCTAGTGTTGAATTAGGAGAAATGTCATTTTATGGTCAGCCAAGGCATTGTATTTGGGACATATCATTTAAAAGGATTGAAGTTGATAGCAAAAGTTGACTTGATTTCCAAACTACCTCCGCCTACGAATGCAAAGATTAGCAGTTTTTAGGGCATGCAGGTTTCTACAGGAGGTTCATACAGGACTTCTCAAAAATTGCCAAGCCACTTTATAAGCTTCTTGAAAAAGACGCTACGTTTGAATGGGATTCAGAATGCCAACAAAGGTTTGAAGAACTCAAGACTCATTTAACCACTGCACCAATAGTGAGGGCCCCTAACTGGCATTTACCTTTCGAGATTATGTGTGATAAGTGCGATCTCACCGGGCCTGAGCGCATCTTGACAAAGAATGTATGAAAACCCTACGTGGTCTACTATGCTAGTAAAACACTGCATGAAGCTCAGAGGAATTACACTACCACTGAGAAAGAATTACTAACAAGGGTTTATGCCCTGGATAAGTTTCAAGGTTTATTTGTTAGTAAGGTAGATAATTATCCTCACTTTGATTCATTCAAATTTTGAAATATCTGCTCACTAAGCAAAATTCCAAGGCTAGACTTATCAGGTGGGTCTTCCTACTATAGGAATTCAACCTACAAATTCGGGATAAAAAGGGGGTGGAAAATGTTGTTGCTGATCACTTATCCAGACTAACCATAGCACACAACACACATAACCTCCCCACCTTCGACTTAATCCTTTAGGAGTCTTTACTGTCGTGGACAAGGTTCTCGGTTCTTCCACATAGCCAATTTTAGTATCAGGAGTTGCCAACATAATGGAAAGCACAGGAAAAGAAATCTCTTCCAAGAAGTGCAAAAATCCATTCCTACTACTCGGGAGGAGCCCTATTCGTTAAATATCGTGGCCGATCAAATAATCGAAGGTGTGTCTTAAAGGAGAATAATTAGGATACTACCATTGCCATGTAAGAGTTTGTGGAGGCCATTTTGCTTCCCAGAAAACGGCAATGAAGGTGCTACAGGCAGGTTTTTATTGGCCATCCTTATTTAAGGATGCCTATGCCATGTGCAAACAGTGTGACAAATGCCAAAGGCTTGGAAAAATCTCTCGCCGTCATATGATGCCATTGAATCCTATTCGGTCATCGAGCTATTTGACGTCCCGGGGGCATCGACTCATGGGGCCATTTCCCACTTCCTTCGAAAGTATATTTTACATCCTCGTAGGGAGTCACCATGTATCAAATTCGTGAAGCAAAGGCTGCAGAGCGTGCCAGTAATCACAAGACCGTTGGAAATTATCAAAGAGAACATTTTCTCCAGATTCGGAGTTCCCAAAGCCATAATCGCTATGGGGGTTCAATTACATTTAACAAACCTTTTGAGAATCTCCTATCCAAGTATGGTGTCAAGCATAAAGTGGCCACCCCTTACCATCCTCAGACCAGTGGCCAAGTAGAACTAGCCAACAGGGAGATCAAAACTATATTGATGAAAGTGGTGAACTCAAACAGGAAGGATTGGTCTCGCTTGATCTCTTGTGGGCATACAACGCACAAGACCATTCGAATATCCCCTTATCACCTTAGTTTAAGGCCTACCACCTCACGGTGGAAATCAATACAAGGGGTATAAGTGCAATAAAAATTGACTCGACATGGGAAGAGCGGGCCTTAAAAGACTCCTTGATCTCAATGAGTTAGAAGAACTCAAGAATGATGCCTACTTCAATTCAAAAATCGCAAAGGACAAATTGAAGAAGTGACATGATCAAATAATAACCAGGAAGAACTTCCGTCAGGGGGACCAAGTCCTACTCTATGACTCTAAACTCCAATTCTTCCGTGAAAGCTCAAATCAAGATGGACTGGACTATCTCATCGCTCAAATAAGTGTGTACCCTCTAAATGGCCTGGGTTAGACCTACCTGGAACCGACGATAGCAGAATATTCAAGGGTCAATGGACAAAGCGGTGAAGCCCATTTTCAGATAACAGAGTGCAGATAGAGATAGTCCTACTCCGACCCTCCCTCGAGCCCCTCATGCTATAAATTAGATTGGCTCCTACAAGATCTCGTGGCTTCACAAATTTAATTGTTTGGTCTTGTTTAAAATTCCATTTTGGTAATAGTCTAGTTGTAATCATTTTGTTTATTGTTCTCGTTTATTATATACTCGCAGCAAAGATCGCCCACTTCCTCCACACAGCCTCAAATTTCCCGCCCAAATGAGGATGAGCCTTCTAGCCACCATCAGGATACCACTTCCTCCGCCATCTCCTACTCGCTTGTTGGGACGCTTAGTGGTGGAAGTGATGTTTATACTTTTGATGTTAGTTTCACTTATACTTTATGTCCAAAGAAAGCCTCTTTGCGGTTATATGAAGTTTGCTATTTATTTGGAAAGTTTGCAAAAGCCTAAAATTTTGTAAATTCACCTTGATATACATAATACAAATCTATTTTCTATACTTTCTTTTCTAAGTTTGCATCTCATTTTGACCATATAGTTGTGATTGTGCCTTTCCCGTGAATTGAAGGATCAAACACCGTGATAATATCAAATGCTAGAATGGTTCCATGCATGAAGAATTTGGTCAAGCATCGCCCTGTTAGTTTCCCTCTGCCTTCCCACAAAGTCTCTAACCACACACAATTCACATTAGTTTTCTTCAAGGGGCTAAGAAACTGCTTTCTCCTTTCACTTTACAAAGCCACTTTAAATTAGTTTACTTCATTTTAATGGGGATAGAGTTCCTTATGTATGAAGGCCAATGTGTCTTCCAAAAGAAAAAGAAAAAGAAAATAGTTAAGTGAATGCCGTGACGCTTTGCCTTGAAACCCGAACACGGTCCGAGGGGTATATGGCAAAGGCCTTTAAAGCCCGGTGCCCTAAACCTTGATTGGTTGGGAGTCATCGACTTAGTGTTCGCTATAATGTGAATAGTGGAGCGAAGTAGTTGTAAGCATGGATTCTCAAGTCATTAGAAGTCCGGTGAAGCCTCAGAGTTTGTGGCCTATTGATCCTTTGGCTTGATGCCCTAAACCTTAATTGGTTGGGAGTCATCAGATCCTCAATGGACTTTAAGTAGTCGATTTTTTAGCATCAGACCCTACAATACATTAAAGGTATGAAATAAGTGAGGAACTGAATCTATTTAGGTTGGTCTGCTTGTCTAAGGATTTAGCAGCAGTTTGGTTGGGGGGAGGTAGTTTTGCAGCTTATTGGTTTAAACTAATCATTCAAAAACACTTAGAGTCTGGGTGGAGATTCAAATTCGATTCCCTGAATTGATGTCAGATCGAAACTTATTCCTGTATGGCATTTGTTCTCCCATCATGGTTCTTATACGTAGTCCCAATTCACTATGCATCAAGGTTTAGGCATGAATTGCATATACCATTTTACAGACAAAGACATTTTGGCAAAACATTTTCTCGCTTGATCTACCTTCGTTATCATCAAGTAAGGACTAGAAATATCTTGGCCAGGGAGTGATTGGTGACTCAAATAGTGCAACATTGAGCCTTGTTTATCATAGGTATTATGTACTTTTGTGTACTAATCCAATCAATAACCCAATTGTTGCATGAGGCCTTGCCATAATAATTACATTTTCAGAGTCAAGCCGGGGTAGTTTTCAGCAGTCAAGTGTCTCACAATTCTCACTCCGACTCAACACATCGAGCCCGAGCCGACTCAAGATTCATGATTAACTCAAAGGAATTTCGAGCAACTTATTGAAGATTGAAGGATCAATCTAGCGAAATTCGGGGTTGCAAAGAGTGGCAACCTCGCAAATTTTCGCAGGTGCGACTTTCGCAGTTTCAAAGCACCTCCGTGACTCACCCCGCTTGATCCGTGTTTAATACAAGTTTTCCCTTTTGTAATTTTGTTTCTTTAGCACAATTTTGTAATTTCCTCTTTACTAAGCCTATATAAGCTCAACCATGCTTGTAAGAAAGACATCAAATCATAAAATCATTCAATCAATCAGAAGAACGAAGCTTCCTCCCGCCGCTGCGATTTTTCTTTCTTTCTCCCTTCACTTTCTTTAATTTTGCCAGCTAAACACCTCTGATGATGACAAATCAAGGGATGCTTGGCTAATCTCCCGATCCTGAAGGGAAGGCCACCGGGTGCTGGGATTTAGGCTTACTCCGCATGTTTCATGTTTTTCATGTTTGCATTTTAGGGTATTTGTGCCCCTGCATTTCACTGAGGTTAAAACCTCTTAAGCATGCTCCCTTTAATGTGTATTTGAAAGCTCGGGTCTAATGGATACTTTCATTAGATCCATTGAGGCTCGCTTAGTTGTTTCCCTATTAGTTATCGTGGGGTAGGGTTTTCGAGGTGTTTTCACGACTATGGACATTTTTCGCTTAATAAGATGCTATATCCTCAACAAGATAGCTATTAGTGGTTTAGGTTTTTGTGAGCTAAAAGAAGATCCGGTTTGCGAAGTGACTAAATGTTACGCTCCCAAATGCAAGGATATAGACCCGAAGACATGTTGGTTAACTTAGAACATTAAACTTAGTGGCCCAAGACTTCAAGGATTTCACTTTTAATTTTTACTTCAGTTATCTCAACCATTCACACACACGGTTCTCCACACACCCTGTTAATCCAAGGAGAAAACACTATTTTCAACACACTGTAACCCCTCACTCACGAAGAAACCCATCCTCAGATTCGACCAGAGCCACTATACCGCAAGAGCTTTGGCCGGTACGCAGCAGGAATCCTTGGTTATAAATTTTGTTGATTCCGAACACCTACCTGAATTTAAGACGAATCACCAATGATTACCTTTCTTTTCCTAAACGGCCTTCAACTTCTTGTATTCTGTCTTCTTATGCCCAAACTTGTGGCAATAGTTGCATTTTCCCTTAAAGCTCTCATTCTTGGGGGCATTGGAAATGGAAGGCAAATTAGTATTCTGCTTCTTGACATACTTCTTATGATTTGAAGATGTGTTATATGATAAAATTCCATCTCTCCGACCCCACCGCTTAGGTAGTCACCACATAAATACTCCTAGACCTTCCTTTCTTCATATCTTCTTCCTCCTCCTTAGCGAGGATTACAGTCATCTCTTCAATGGTCCATTGCTCCTTCTAAGCATTATAACTAGACCTAATACTGTCAAACTACGAAGGCAAAGTCCCCATGATCAACCAAACAACATAATTTAAGTCAAACTCCATACCAATGGTCTTAATCTTGTTGTAACAAGCTAATATTTTATCAATGCGTCCTCGTACCCCAATTGTCCCATCATAGAAAGTGGAGTGAAGAGTATTCAGAAGCTCATTCTTCAAGAACTTTATGTATGTCTTACCAACGACATCCAAGAACTCCTTTTCATTCTCAGTCTTGGGAATGTTTTCATACATAGAGTCTTTCATATGGTTCTCCATGATCATCAAACAACAACTGTTAAAATACTCCTAGTCCTCATAGGACTTTTTCTCCTTTGCAAAACTCTCGACAATGGGTTTTGGAAGAGCTTTAACTTTCAAAGCCAAGTTTAGTTTTATAATCGTTAAATTCATAATGAGAAATTTAACACATTGTTTGTAATTAGTCCCATTAAGTTTTGTGATGGCAGAGAACTGAGAAAAACTCAAAGTTGAATAATAAACAAAAAGCAATGTAAAAAATACATGTAAAACAAAGACATGCAAATTGCTCCATTATTCAGCTTACCAAATGACCCGCAAAAGTGATCATCAAATGCTAGAGTCAATAAGACTCATACATCAGTAAGAGCAATTCACCAATCGTCACAACCAAATACGTCAATTTCCAATTAAAAGGGTAGTAAAATTATGCAGTTCATGACACTTAGTGAAATCTCTTCACCAAACTAAACACCTACCAAATAATCAAGTCATCGATATGACAACTTCACTATCCGTATGGATCTTAGCGAAATTGATGTGTGAGATGGAAGAAATTACAGTTACAACATCAATTCCAAAAATATCTGACATGCTTAGATTCTCACGCATGCTTTATAAAGATATCTCAATATTTCAATTTTTTACCTAAGTTCATATTCAATCTTATTCACAATATGATGCTATAAATAATTATAAATAGCACTAACATAAATTGTTAAAGTAATATAAAAAAAAAACTTGTAGAAAGATTGTAAAATTGGCTAAAATTCAATTTTATGCCCCAAATATATTCATGTTGCTTATGAACTATGCTTGACAGGTAGTAAACGACATAAGACACAAAAACATAACCCTTATCATTTAGTCCAAACCAATGACTCACTCCGAAAGTCTCCCTTATTTCTTGATTATCACATCTCTTTTGTTTTGCATCTTTCAAAAGGTAAATAAGATGCAATTATTTCTGTAATTAACGTTTTACGCCCTTATTTCTATAAATAACGTTTCACAGTAAATTGGAGATTCTAATTCATGTTTATATCAATTTATGTTCGTGCTTTTCCAAATCCATTAAAGGGCCACAATATGACTAATAAAGCAATTGAAAAATCTTGGGAGTTATAAATTATTAAAAAAAAAAAAAGAGCAATTAAATGCACTCAGAAATTTTCATGTCATGTGAGTGGTTTGGAATCCACTTGATGACAACATAAAACAATATTCTAACCTAATGTCTCAACGTCAGAAACTTTAATTCCCTCTTCAAGATTTGTGGTCAAGCATGAGACGACTTAAGAAAGCTGATAAAATCCCAGCAATTTAATAGAAAGAGAAAAGGGTCCTAAGAAAAGAAAAAGTTGTTGCTTTCTATGTTCGTTGATTGAGGGCAATTAAGAAAAATAGTAACCCGAATATGACAATTTCTTAGACTTTATATCCTTTTAATTCTCCGAAAATATTTTGCTTTTATCAAATTCAATCCAAAAACGATTATCAAAAAATTTGCCAAAACGATTAAACTGTTGATATTCAGAACTAAGGAATATCTGGAAGTAATATATTCGATTTCATCAAACTGGGGCTATTTATAGCCTTTACAAAACAAAAGGGAAATAACAAACCACACTTTACAAGCCTATAACGTGGTGATTAAAATTTGAAACAAAACAAACTCTATCCTTCATGAAGAATAGATCCTCCTAGAGACTAGGACTTATTAACATACTATTGAATGAAAACAAAGACTACTTCAAACATAAATATAACAAATTATATCTAACTTTCCCTCCCTTAAGCTAATGCATTTGCACTTAGCTTACTTTAAGTAACTTCAATCACTCCAAGCATGTCACGAAGCTTCTCAAACTACTCCAACTTTAATGGTTTTGTCATAATATCTGCAATTTGATCCTAAGAGTTGCAGTAGCTCAGCTCAACGACTCCATCATTCACCAAGTCTCTTTGAAAATGGAATCTTACATCAATATGCTTGCTTTTTCCATGAAACACCGGATTCTTAGACAACTATATAGTGGAGCTATTATCACACATTATCACAGTGCTAGTCTTCTCATCAACTCCAAGTTTCTCCAACACCCTTCTGAGCCAAACACAATCGATAGCACACAATGTTGCCGCTTATATACTCGTCAGAGTAGAAAGAGCAAACTAATCGATTTTTCTTTGAGGACCAAGAAAATGCCTGCACTCCCAACATAAACACAAACCCGGAGGTACTGACGTCTGTCGCGGCATAATCACCGGCCCCCAGAAGGCCGGTGATTGTAACACCCCAAATTATACAATGACAGTTTTATAACATGTTTTGGGTATAATAAAAAAATGTATTTTCCAACAAATGGATGCCAAATAAATAAGGTGCAACCTGATTAATGCAGAGCGGCGTACCAGTGGCTCACAACCAAGGAATCGGGCAACATAATTATGAAGATTACAGAAATATAAATAGATAAGTTGATTGCAAACATGAGAGTTGAGAACAACAAATGCCAAAATGAGTGTGTGATATGACCAAATGCTCGGGCAGAAAACTATTTCCTTGGGCCTCACTGTCAGCAACCACTGTGATAAGAGAGAAGAGAATAAAAGAACACAATAGAGTAAAGATAAAATACAATAAGAAAGGAAGAAGAAAGCTTCCAAGAAACAAAAGAATACTATATGAGTCATGAACTATATATGTCTGAAACCTGTTTGGAAACCAAAGACATACAAAACTTCTGTCTAACATGTGTGAAAAACCTTGTAAGGTTGTTAAAGGCTAAGACAAGATATTTATGGTCAATGGAGTTGGTTTTGGCCTGGGTAAACAGAATTTCCGTGAAAACGTCAAAATCGGGCAATTTAGCCGGTTGACACCCCTACGCCTGGCTGGGAGTGCACGCCTGTAGAGCTCGCCAGAGGAGGTCCCTATGCCTAGGCTTAACTCCAGCCTAGTTTTTAAATTTTCTCCTGTCCGCCTAGCGTAACATTGCTTCGCCTAGGTGTACTTGCTATATACCCCGCTGTTCCTTCGTTAATTTAACAATATTCCACATCGGGATAAATGAGGATCCTAATAAGTGAATGAAATGGTTCATACAAGTATAAAAATTATATGAAAAATGTTCCGTACCTCACTGCCTCGGCGATCCAGTAATTGGGCAAACATTGTTTCTTGCCCTCATTTGCTAATGTGTTTAAATGTAGTGTTATTCCTTGGTTAAGGGATAACTTATTAAATGATAATTTGTACACCCATACATATGGGATTGACTTAAATGTCCAAATAATGCATAAGTAAACATATACAAATGTCTAAATGATTCATGAGTAAATATGCATGCGGAAATGATAATATCGCATATGATTACCGGATAACAATAGTTATTCGAGGATATGGGATATATATTGTAAAATTAAATAACGAACAGATTGGTTCGCTTAGAACCTTAGTAGAGGATGATGGGCATGCCTATTAGGAGAAAAGACTACAGATTCATCGATCATTGGTCCCATTTGAGCTGGCATGTGGCCTTCGGGCCCTTATAGATGGTCATTGTCTCACAATGATAATAACGCCTTATGGCTCCATAGATGGTCATTGTCTCGTACAATGATAACAACGCCTTCGGGCCCTAATAGATGGTCATTGTCTAGTATAATGATAACAGCACCTTCGAGTCCTTATAGTTCATTGTCTCGTACAATGATTATAGCACCTTCAAGTCCTTATAGTTCCCGTATCCACTTCTAAGGTATTTGCAAGCATGAAACATAGGATAAATGACAAGAATATGCAAATGAAAAGCATTGATATGTGATGATACGTATACAAGTGATAAGTATAAGAAGAAAAAAAATGTAAATGAAAGATGATATGGAATGAAACATGATATGACGAATAAGTATGATATATGTAGAAGCATATCTATAAATGATATGTTCAAAACATGAATAAGCATGTATATGTAAATGAATGTTAAAGTTATATGTAGTTGTCTAAAGTGTGATGACCCTTATTAGAGGTCGTCCACATGTATTATTTCCCACTAAGCTATAAGTTTAGCACGGGTGTTTCATCTGTATAGGTACAGGAGAAGCATGAACTAGAAGCCCGACCAATCCACATTAGCAACCAAGGCCAACACACTACTAGGTGCCCACCGAAGACCTTTTGGTATATTTTTGTATATGTTTTGCTTTTGTAAGCAATGTTAAATTTTGTATATGTTAAATACTCTCATTTATGGAGTTTTGAATATATTTTGTAATCCGCTACTACAGAATATATTTCAAGTTAAATGTTTAACAGTAAATGAATGAACAAGTTAATGGTATGGTAAAAAGTAAAAGATAGTTACAAGTAAGTGGTATCAGACCACCCCGTGTTAGGGGCATCACAAGTAAGATGGTAAAAGAGGCGTGACAAGTAAGTAGTATCAGAGCACCTCGTGTTGGGGGCGTCACAAGTTAGATAGTAAAAGAGGCGTGACAATGATTCTCAAGTTGCTTTCTCCTTTCTTATAAAAAATCCCAAGATCGCTTATACTCATACCTTAAAATTCTTTTTTTTGCAAGCCAGTGTGACATAGTGACTAGACATGAATCTGCTTATCAAACTAACACCATACATTAAACCAAGCCTAGTTACGCCTATCACTACGAGGCTTCCAACCACCCGTCGAATATTCTTCATCAATTCTAACTCACCTCTTGTCCTCGATGCCTTTGTACTCAAGACTACTGATTCTTCACGCATTACTTTCCCTATACCAAACCTTGCTAACACTTCTTGTGCATACCTTTTCTGATAGATGAAAATTCCATCTGAACACTGTTTAACTTCTACTCCGAGAAAATGTTTCATCCTCCCTAAGTTCGACATATCAAATTCCAACATCATTGAATTTTTAAACTCATCACACATGCTTCTATCATTCCTAGTAAAGATCAAGTCATCAACATAAAGACTTACTATTAATATTTTTACCTCCTTTCGACTTTGTGAACAGTGTGTGCTTACTGGGACACCTCTCAAAATCTTCGCAAACAAAATAAGCTTCAATTCTGTTGTACCAAGCTTGCGGCGCCTGTTTAAGGCCATATAATGCCTTTCTCAACCTATAGACTTGCTCTTCTTCTCCTTTCTTTATGAATCCCTAAGGTTGCTACACAAACACTTTCTCCTTGAGCTCCCCGTGAAGAAAGGCACTCTTCACATCGAGTTGAAAAACCTCCCAGCATAATTGAGTGGCCATTGCAAGTATCACGCGGATGGTGTCAATTCTTGCCATTGGAACAAACACTTCAGTGTAATCTATTCCATGGTGTCAGGTATACCCTTGCCACCAAATCTGTTTCTTTGAAATTCTCCACATCCCCATCTTCAAGTGTTTAGCTTTGAACACCCACTTAACTCCACAGGTTTGACTCTTTAGGCAAACACAACAAGTTCCCTAAGCTTCTGGTCTCTTTCAATGGCTTCAATTTTTTGTTGACATTGCTTCCTTCATTTCTTGTTTTTCATTATTTCCAAATGAAACTGGTCATTCTCACCATCATTGCATTTAAATCTCTCTTCTTCAAATAATCCTTCCCTGCTTCATAATCCTCCATCCAACTCGTCATTCTTTTTCTCGTGACACTCTCCCAAACCCAATTCTCCATGTGTATTGTAGTTTCGTTCATTTGGAGGTGACCATTGTTAGACTCATTTACTGAATTGGCCGAACTGCTACTCGAATTGTTTAAACCTGTTCCATCATTTTCTTCTTCATTCTGGTCATCCTCTTCATCACTTTCATCTTCATCTTCCTATTCTAATATATCTCACTTGATTTCTTCCCTATGTTTTCACTTCAGCCTCAACTCTTTCTTCTTCTTCAAATACAACATCCTTGGTGACGATGATCTTCTTTGAAACTAGATCATATAACCCCCACGCCTTGGACTCATCACTGACTCCTAGGAAGACACATTTTCTGCTCTTATCATCCAACTTACTCCTTCTTTGATTCGATACATGAACATGTGCTACACATCCGAAAATTCGAAAATACTCTACCACTGGTTTCTCACTACTCCATGCCTCTTCTAGAATCTTGTTTTCAATTGCTATTGTTAGACATTGATTCTGAATATGCATTACAAAGATTCACAAATTTCATATTACAAAGCTTTAGGAACTTGATTCTCATTTAACATGGATCGAACAACATTCATAATAGTCCTGTTCTTCCTCTCGGCAACTCCGTTCTACTAAGGAGTATAAGTTGTCGTCAATTGTCTACTGATGCCCTATGATTGACAAAACTCTCCAAACTCGTTCGAGGTGAATTCACCACCCCTTTCTATCCTCAAACAAGTTATGTATGCACCCATATCCTTTTCAACATAAGCCTTATAATTTTTTAATGTAACAAAAGCTTATGACTTCTCATGTAAGAAATAAACCCAAGTTTTTTTAGTAAGATCATCGATAAAAATTAAGATGTACCTCTTGTCACTGTTCGAAGCTGGCTTGATAGAACCACATATATCCGAATGCACTAGCTGAAGCTGCTTTGACGCCCTCCACAAACTCCTCCTTGGTACAGGCTCTCTATGTTGCTTGTCGGTTAAGCATGTGGTGCATATCTTCTTTAGAGACTTCAAAGAGGGTAAACCAACCACCATCTCCTTGTAAGAAAGCGTTCTCAGTCCTTTGTGGTTCAAGTTCCCAAAACGACAATGCCACATGTGAGCTTCTTTCTCCGATATAGCTTTAGCTTGTAAACACAGAATTTTTCAGTGCCATAGAAGCTAACATATAAAACATTCTATTCTTGCTCATATCAGTTTGCATAATCAACCCCCTCCTAGGATGAAATACTTTGCAAGTTCCATCCTGAATCAAAATGGCTAACCCCTTCTCTTGAAGTTGTCCTATGCTTAATAAATTGTTCTTAAGCTTAGGAATATAATAAACATCATATATTACCTGGGTTATGCCATTCAATTGCACCCTTATACTTCCTTTTGCTACCATTGCCATTCTCGTATCATTCCCAAGCTTCATTGTCCGACTGAAATCTGAGAACCATTCTTTATTCCCCGTCATATGATTACTAT
Organism: Tetrastigma voinierianum; assembly: GCA_016808115.1. Taxonomy (NCBI): domain Eukaryota; kingdom Viridiplantae; phylum Streptophyta; class Magnoliopsida; order Vitales; family Vitaceae; genus Tetrastigma; species Tetrastigma voinierianum. Next base: position 643,332 of record JAEQBH010000123.1, read on the forward strand.
AGCCCGAGTCAAAGAACCATACCTCTTTTCTCTTTGTTTGATGAAGCTCTTCATAGGACATCATCAAAATCTCCTCTTCTTCCTCAAACTCAACATAATTTGCTTCTTTTCTTTCCTAGCTCAGACATTCGTATTGAAAGTGTCCCAACTTATGGAATTTGAACCACTCAATGATTGCTTTGTTTAGAGATTGTCTCCTCCCTCTACCTCTGCCATGTCCTCCTCTAAACACACCTCGACCCCTTCCTCTACCTGACCTATCTTCCTGAGCCACTTTTAACACATGTTCCTCCCTTAGTATCCCTGCATCCTTTGTTCATGAACAAGCAGACTCCCATGCAATTCATTAATGCTCAAAGTACTTAAATCATTTGACTCCTATATTAAACAAACAACATAATTGAACTTGGTCGTCAATGATCTATGTATATTACCAACCACTGTACTCTGCTCCATTGTCTCACCATTTGACTTCATCTTTTTCACCACAGTCAAGGTTCGTCCCAAGAAGCTGTCTACCTTCTCTCCTTCTTTCATGGCAAGCTACTCAAACTCCCTTCTCAATGCTTGAAGTTGTGCCCTTTTCACCTTCATGGACCCTTGATACTTCTGTTTCATTGAGTCCCAAATTGCCTTCGACGTCCCCTTGTCAAGAATTGTTTCAGATTTCTATCACCGTTTGGAACATGAAGTCACCTCACCTTCAAATCTTTGAGTTTGGCCTCCTCCATGGTCTTCCTCTGCGCCTCACTCGCTAGTGCTATCCCAATTGCCAATATAGGGATCCCTTCGTCCACCAGGCTCCACATCTCCTTACTCCTCATAAAGTTCTCCAACCGCCACACCAATAATCATACGGCCACGAACTCCTAATGGATGGTCGTGATAAAATTCTCTGAGGTTGAGGACGCAGGAGGTGCAGAGTCGCCGATGGATGTCGCGAGTGGCACACATTGTGGAGCTCCCCGTTGTCGATGAGATTGCAATTTATGTGCTTGTGATGGGAAGCTTCATGAGATTTGCATATGATTTGGAAGAGAGTGACATTAAATGTGAGGCGAACACTGATGGTGAAAGAGAAGAGGAGTTAGGGATTGCAGAAAATCAAAATTTTGCTTGGAAAAATAGGAATATCAAAATAGGAGGGCTAGGGTTTAGGTCGAAGTTGAAAATCAAAATGGTAACACAACTAAGTCTAGAGATGAGGGAAAAGTGAGGAGAGAGATTTTGTCTGCCTGTAACCCTTTCGAAAGTTTCGTCTTTGGTCAAAGATGGAGGAATCTAAAAATGAAAACCTTGCAAAAAAAAAAAAAGGGTTTATATATGAAGGGTATTTTAGGAAATGAAAATACAATAAAGGCATATTGGTAATTGGAATTCGAGAATGCAAGGCAAAGTGGTAATTGTAATCCAACCGACCAAACCCGAGTCGAAGTTTTAAGGTCATCCGACACCGACACAAGATTTGAAATGGAATCGTGTGGATGAGTGAGGGATAAGAGAGTGGTATTTAGTGTGAGCATAAGGAGGTGTTTAGGTGGCAAAGAAAATAAGTTTGACCAAAGACCTATTTGTTTTAAATGTTTTTTCAAATCAGTAATTTTGACCATGCTAGTGGTGACTTCCAAATTTAATGTGAGCATAGATAAGTAAAGAACTAAACTCTGAACCCCGGTATCCAATAAGGTAGGGTGTGCATAGAAAGAGGGAAGGGAACGGGTTGAAGTCCTAGAAAAAGTTGTGTATTTATTTAAAAAAAAAAACCAAAGTGATTTTTATCTTTTTCTTTTCTTCTCTATCTTATCAAAAAAACAATAAAAGTACTCCTTATCGATAATGTAGCATCAACTAGCCGTTGATTCAAGTTAGGTCACCTAATGTCTATATCCGCAGGCGTTTACTTGTAAGTTTATGTAAATGAATCCTTTATTTTTCACTGAATTTAATTGAACGATTTGCCAAAAATATTATGTGAAATTTTGTATCCACTTTATTCAAAAAACAAAATATTTAAAATTAGTTGAATGGACATCATCAGTTTTGACAAGTGAATGATGAGAAACTCTAGTTTGAGTTTATTTTGGTTGTCCCACTGTCATCTTTGCTTTTTATGCTTTAATGTTCTACCATCCAGGTCATCTGAGGAGTATGTCCATCCAGATTTTGAGGAAACACTGATGGCAACTATAGCCTGTGATTTAAATAGCTATTCTGATCCTTGATCAACTCAAAGATTCCCATTCTTTCTTCTTCCAATAATCCTCATGTTCTCTTCCCACCCTCATAGTCCCTCTGATGATTCACTCCCCATAATTAATCTGATTCAAGATGATTCTCATAAATGGTTGATATCCAACCTATAATAACAAAAAGAAGCTGGAAGGTTGATAAAACAAGATCTCTATCCCTCCAAAAGTTCTTTTAACAAGAGGGCCTCATGGCATGCTCTTCCACCCCCTAAAACCCTGAGATCTCGCCCACTTATTTCCAATGATTTTTTCTTACCATGATTTGAAAGAACTCTGGTGTCTGGTGCCTTAATCCCTTAAAATTAAAACTTTTATGTCGGGGAAATTGTCTCATCCTTCCAAAATGTGATCTCACACACACAACAAAGATAGTAACTGGCAAAGATCAGGTTATGAGCAAAAGCCAAGATTAATTCTTTTTTGAACCCACACAAGTTTGTTTGGTCTCAAACTGACAAGACCCATCTGTATATGGTTTGAGAACATTTGAAGACTGATGTATACTATCAGGTAGGTAAACGATTTACCTCAGGTGCTCAGGTTGAGGTTCATCTTCTCCTGAGAAATTGGCTGCTGTCTCCAATTTTGTCCCTGACTTAATTGCTGGGATGCTCGGAAAACCCAAAGCAATTGAGCCCCATGCTTTGTGAGGCCTAAGATCAACTCATGACTGTGATATAAACAAATTTACTCCTGGTTTTGACTGGTGGGTCCATACCACGGCCTCGGTGCCCAAGCATCGAGGTACTGAGGGGACCAAATGAAAATTGGGAATTTAATTCTTCTAATACAGCCCACTTTGTCAAGTTGTTTCGCCTGATGATCAGAAACCCAGCACTGAATTTTTCCAAGTATGGCAAACTGGCACTTTATTGAAAACCCAAATTTCCTGCAGACTATTTACTTCAAACCATCCATACCATGAATTCCAAGTCCCCACAACTGAAAGATCCAAAAAGTCTGACCAAATTTCATGCTCAATTGATTTTACTACTTTCCCGCTGAATAGCCTGCTCAAGACTTAAAGACTATAGATTTACAAAACCCCCTTACAAGTGAATGGAGGTTTGATCAAGTTCACTATTTAAAATTGTTGAACTCAAAAGAAACAAAATCTCTTTCAAGACTTAAAACCAATTTTAATCAATATCAATGAACTGTTATCCAAAATGTAAGTAATGAAGAATTAATTAACAATCATGAAAAAAGATGTATGGATGTCTACTTAATTTATAGATGATAATTTATGCAGGATAGAGATCGCCAGAGAGGAATTTTTGACCTTTATTTTCTTCTGCTTTTCCTGATCTACTTAGTAACTTGATCAGTTTCGTCGGGCCTTAGCCAGCTCGAATTTTGATGCAATGAGATAATAAGATGATCAAAATCTTGAGTTTGTCAACTCAATTATGTGGGGAATTTTTCTTACTGTGTTATTTTGTTTCAAAATAAAATAAGAATGGTCAGATTTGGCTTAGAGGGCCGTGGAAAGGCCAGAAATTTTAGTTCTTAATTTTGGACTAAGTATATGAATTTTTAGGAATTTTCTGATTGTTTTCGACAACCGCTTAATTTGGGGACTGCTTGAATGGCCAGGTTGAATTTTCGAGACTGCTTAATAAATATGACAGAATTTTCGAGACTATTTTCAGGTAGTCCCGGACTGAGTTGAGGTTTGGTTTTGCTCCTGAGACTAATGTCTTCGGGTTTTGTGTTGTGTTTTGGTATCACGATATTCGGTGATGAACCGTGAAGGGACCAAGAGGTGCCCTGTTTTATATGGGTCCGAGATTTGGGCCATTTTGTGTGTTATTACTAGAAAATGCGTATTTGGCTGAAATGATTCAAACGAATTTGTCATAAGCTATAGTTAATTGAAATTACGCGAGCTAATTTCAGCGTAATTGATCGTGAATTTGCATAACATAAGCCTTATGTGATTTAAATTAAGGCATTATATATATGCATGTGAATATATTAGCATGAATGCTATTGAATTGGCATCATACATTGCATACGCACTGCAATCCTAAATGGTGCTGCTGAGCGCATAGCTGAGATCACACCGTGTTAAAGTATTTGATGGCGTGTCGAGTACATTGTTGTGATCAACACCGTGTAGGGTGTCGATTAGTGGGTTTGATTAATAAGACAACGTCCAAAATGAGTCGCACGGTTAAGAAAATGGAAATGGCTCATTGTACTATATGCACTAGTGGCACCTCTAGAAACAATAGAGTGAGTGCAATGAGACGGTTTCGAGAGAATTGTCCCTCGAAGTAATGTACCACCAAGATGCACATTTATCTGAAATGGCCCACTATAACATCTGAGGGGTCATTCATATAATATCAATCATCTGAGTCCGCCCAATCGATACATATACACCTGAGATCATCTACACATCAATCATCGAGGGTCATTCACAAAATAGATTATCTGAGTCCTGGCCCACTAATTATACTCCGAGGGTAAGGTTCACGGTTAAAAACAAATACCTTTGTTTGGAAATGGTTTTCATTCATGGAAAAATGCATGTTTGAGGGAGTTAGTGAGAACTCGAGGCGTATGGGTGTAAGAGACCCGCGATATCATAGTTCTGTATGGGTGTAAGAGACCTATGGTATCACCCGAAAAGTTATATCGCTTCAAAGAAGATATTAACTGTTGCTATGTTTATCACATAGACTTCGGTTGTGTGGATAGGAGCTGGGATTGACTTGGGATTTGTTGCCCATTAACACTTATTTGCAATGGAGCCTGAGGGCCTCGATACTGGGTCATTGGTAATACTGACAGCTTGTCACAACATGATGCATGAGACGAGTCGGTGAGTGACTCGGGATATATTACTCCAATGACATATCGAAAGTGATGGAGCCTCTACGAGCCCTGACATGGGCATGGTGAGTCGAGTCTCATTCATGGCATGTAGACATTCAGGTAGACATGTGTATGTTGCACTGGGATGTGTGTTCGATTATGCGACCATTGCATGTGCACTTTAGTGTGCAGAGCTCCTCAGGAGGAGATTATTACTTACCGGGCTTTAATTACACCCCGTCGTGGGACCCCCTTTCTGGTACAGTCATGCGTATCTACCGACCCGCATTCGGACCGCACACATGAAGAAAGCCGGACAGGCTTTAATATATATTTCTAGAACATATACGGGGTTGTATTTATTTGTATAACAGTTGATGTAATTTAAACTCATGGACTATGGTTTTATAGTCACGCGGCTTATATGTTCGAGTATTTCATTTAGGCAATAAGTGACCATTATTTTACTCGCACATGCATCCTCGTGTGGTCATTGTTGATTATTGGGACAAAGTTGCACTCAGAGCCCCCGTACAAAGGAGACTCGCCTCCGATTTTCGTGGAGTGGTGCCTGCAAACCGACATCCACTAAGATTCGTGTCGATCGGTCGGGTCACCGTAATCCCAGGCTTCGGGGGTGTCACAACATTCCTCACCGAGAGCTTGGGTTTCTCTCGCGAGGAGTTCTGGGCTTGCTTTTGTGATCACGCTGCTTCACCTCGCCCATGTAACTTTCCACTCATGGCATGGAGACTCGTATTGCTCAATTATCTCTCTCAGTCGAGGAAGATGATGCCTTCACTCTTGAGGGAAGTATGTGTTCTCAAGCTGTATCATACGAATTATGCATGGTAGGGAAGTTGATATCTCCATGTCGAATTCATGTTTCTTCCTTCAAAGAACGAGTTGCCACTATGTGGAGGCCAGGAAGAGATATTTGTCGTAGAACTAGATGATAGGCGAATCTTATTTAAGTTTTTTCATGAGTATGATATTAGCAGGGTTTTGGAAGGTGGCCCTTGGATATATGACAATATGTATATCCTCCTCTATCGTTTAATGCCTAACAAAGCTCCTACTGCTGTTCCGCTTGACTCGTTGGATTTCTGGGTAAATATTCATAACCTTCCTGTAGGGTTCATGTCCACTCAAGTTAGGAAGCAATTTTGTGACTTTGTGGGCAAATTTATTCAATATGATGAGACTAACAATACAAGGTTTGGGGCCTCTTATATGCAAGTTAAGGTTCAAATTGATGTTTCGCAACCATTGAAATGTTGGAAGAAGATTTTTCTATCTAATGGATCTTCCTCGCAAGTCCTCTTTAAGTACAAGTGCTTGGGGCTGTTTTTCTTTCTTTGTGGTAAGTTAGGCCATACAGAACACTTTTGCGATTTTCACTTTTCTATGGCAATAGATTGTATGGCTCGCGGATGGGGTAATTGGTTGAAAGCTTCTTTTCGGTACTATTCTTCCTTCGTGATGTTAGTTACTTCGGATGAGAAGCGGTGAGAGCCTATTCATTCCGATGGTGATCAAGGAGACTTCAAGTGTTTTTTCGCTCATCGTTCCAAATCAAAGTACCACTAGTTCTGGATCTTGTAACAAAGGGATGTTAGGAAGGCGCTGGATAGCCCTAAGTATCATTTTATACTTATAAACTCTATTTTTAACTACTCCTAAGAATTCATCCAAGTGAGATGTGCAACAATTTTCTGATGAAAACATGGAGGTGGACTTACAAGATGATAGGAAGTGTAGGTGTGAGGGTGTTTTGGCTATGGCCCTGGATTCTTCAGGGAAAGCTTTAGTTACTACAAATGATTCTCCTTCTGGTTTGGACAAAGATTCATCTTCAGTTATTGATCTAGCGAAGTCTGCAGAGCAGGCTCGCCAATAGCCATGAGCTGCCTTTAGCCGAACTCGCCGGTTTAGGAACTTGAGAGCATCAGAGTTTGTGTGGATTCGTTAAGTCCCATCGTCCCGTATTATTTTTCTCATGGAAACACTAGTTCGCTGAGATGAAGATCGAGGAGTTACATATCAAGTCAGTTTTTCGCAAATCTTCAGAAAGTTAATAGCATCGGTCATAGTGGTGGCTCGCTATGCTACGATTCATCTGGAAGTCGTTTCGATTTCGCTTTTCTAATAATCATATTAACCTTATTATTACCGAAAGCACCGTGATCGGGCGTTGACTAGTTATTATGGCTTCCCGAACGCCATGTATCAGGCTTCTCGACTTTACGCGTGCCTCGCACTGCTCTTCCCTCCCATGGGTTTGCATTGGTGATTTTAATGATCTTCTTTCTCCATCGATAAGAAAGGAGGTGTGGCTCATCCCGATTGGCTCTTTCGTGGGTTTCATGGTGCTTTAAATCCGAATGTAGCTCAATGAGTTGTTTCGCATGGTTATGGTTTTACTTGGGAGCCGAGTAAAATTCTCCTCACTGGGTTCATGAAAAGTTGACGGTGCTTTGCTACAAAGAAATGGCATGAAAGCCCTCCCATAAGCCTCTCTAACTTGTTTGCTGCTAAGTATCCGATCATTCCCCATTTTATTTGCAGCTTTCTCCCTTTCTCATAGAATACTAAGACGATTTAGATTTGAAAATTTATGGTTAAGAGAAGAGGAGCTCAGGTCTAGCTTTGAGATGTGGTGGGGAGTTCTCGTTTGATCTCTCCTTGTAAGCATCACTACCACAGCGGGTTTTATGGCTAATTGGGTGAGGAATTTTTTACAAAAGTTTCGTAATAAACTTAAATCAGAATGTGCGGTTGAGCAGTCTTGCCTTTGAACATAAAAGTCAAGTTATTGAATTTTTTAATGAGAAAATGTGTCTTGCCAAGTTGCTGGAGGATGAAGAGTTGTATTGGAAGCAGCGGGCTAAGGCTTTTTGGTTGGAGAACGGTGACCTTAATACCAAATTTTTTCATGCACAAGCTTCGGGTCGTAAGGCTGCCAATAAGGTTAGTTCTCTTATTGATGATAATGGTATAGTGCAATCGGATTTGAGCACGATGGGTTCCATTGCTTTGTCATACTTTCGGAACTTATTCTCCTTAGATTTGCCTAACTTCGATGGTTTGGAAATCTCATTGACTGATGTTGTTAGTTTGAAGGAGAATGAGAGCTTAGTTGCAGCTTTTTCTAAAGAGGAGTTCACTAAGGCTATCAAGCAAATGCATCCTGAAAAATCGCCTTGTTCTGATGGTTTGAACCGGGGATTTTATCAACGTTTTTGGCCTTTGATTGGTGATCAAATCTTTTCCACAGCTTCACAATGGCTTTCGACCGGTGCATTCCCTTTGGGCCTCAATAATACTTTGATAGTTTTAATTCCCAAATGTGAGAATCCATCTTCCATGAAGGAGTTAAGGCTGATCTCGTTATGTAATGTGTTGTATAAGCTTGTTGCCAAGGTCCTTGTCAATCGTATGAAAGATGTTCTTTGTAGACTGATTTCTCCTTCTCAAGCAAATTTTTTTCCTGGTCGCTCTATTAAGGATAATATTCTTCTTGCAAGCACATATTTTTTTCCTAGTCACTCTATTACGGATAATATTCTTCTTGTGCTTAAGTCTTGCACTCAGATTATGGATTTATTTAGGGTCTTATTGGCGATGTTGCTCTAAAATTGATATTAGTAAGGCTTATGACAGAGTTGATTGGGGATTTCTCCAATTTATGTCAAGTGTAGTGACGGCTCATAGAAAGCAAAGGATTTCGGGTTTATGTTGCAGGCATTTCGATAGTTGAATATTCTGTGCTCTTCAATGGCACGGTTGTGGGTTCGGTTGTACTTGGGAGGGGTCTCCGTCAAGGTTGTCCTCTTTCTCCTTACTTGTTTATTGTATGCGTTGAAGGACTTTCTACAATGATTCGAGATTCGGAAGCTAGGGGTACTCTTCATGGTTGTTTAGTTTGTAGTAATGCACTCTCCATCTCTCATCTTTTCTTTGCGGATGATAGTTACTTGTTCTTCAAGAGTTCTCTAGCTGAAGTTGAAGTGGTTTGTGATATTCTCTTGAGATTCGAACAGGTTTCTGGTCAAGCTATTAATTATGGTAAATATGAGGTTATATTTAGTTCTAACATCCGTATTGATAAACAAAATGAGATAATTGGTATGTTGGGCGTTGAAGTTACTGATGGTAATTCTTACTATCTTGGATTGCCTTTAGTTCTTGGTCGTTCTAAACGGGTTATTTTTGGGTTTCTGAAGGACCGTTTGCATAAAGGATTGTCGTCTTGGCAAAGCAAGCTATTGTCGAGAGCAGGCAAAAGCATTTTGATAAAGACTGTAGGGCAAGCATTATCTACTTACAGCAGGGGTATCTTTCTTATTCTTCCATCGGTTCTAGAGAAACTTTAGAATATGTTGACTCGTTTGCCAGCCTCGTCTCAGAAGGGCATAGGTGATACATTGGCAGAGATGGGAAGTAGTGAGGAAGGAGGGAAGGTGGATTAGATTGCAGATCTACGCCGTTTAATTCGGCAGACTCCCTTTGGAAAGGTTGGAATCTTCTAACCAAACCACATACCTTGGTAGCCCAAGTGTTCAAAGAAAAATATTTTCCTTTAGGGGACTACCTTTCTTCCAATTTGGGGTCTGATCCTAGTTTGTTTGGAAGAGTATTTGGTCAGAAAAGGAGGTTGTGAGATTGGGGTATCATATGAGAATTTGGCTCGCGAAATCACTAGTGTCTGAATGATCCACGGGCTAGACACTTGCCCAATTTCTAGGGTCTAATCATGATAATGCAGGTTTAGAGGGACTTAAAGGTTTCCGATTTGGTCGTTGAACCCGGTCGTGGAATGGGAAGAGTTTATCCACCGCATTCTTAGGGGTCCGACTAAGGCCCCAATTGTGTGCGGGTAATTACTTTCTCTTTGGCCGATGAGCACGATTTTTCCAATTTGGCACCATTCAGCTCGTGGACTTTATACGGTTAAATCTTACTATGATATGCTATTGTCCTTGAATGGTCTCCCCTTTCCTGCAGTTTCTCCGGCTCGAAGAGTTTTTGGAAGCTTACACTTCCTCCTAAAGTGCTAGATTTTGTATGGAGGTTGTGTAGTAATTGTTTACCTTTAAGAGTGAGGCTTCATCGAAAAGGTGTGGTGTTGGATACATGTTGTGGTCTTTGCGACATGGAAGTTGAGGATGCATCTCATCTATTTTTTAATTGCTCATTTGCTCAGTCTTATTGGGCAACTACGAGGTTGGATTTTTCATCTGCCTTAGGGGAGGTTTTTTATACTAGTATTTTGTCTTTGCTTAGCTTGCAAGATAATTTTGTTTTGTGCAAATTTTTCTCGGTGCTATGGGCCATTTGGGGGCAGCGCAATAATCGGGTTTGGGGTAGGTAAGCTTTGCCTTCGGAGGTGGTAGTGAGGACTGACTTTGAGTTCTACAACGAATGGAAGCTAGCTCATGTAAACTAGCAAGGTCGCTCGCTGACACTATCGAGGCTTCAACACCCGCACACCGACAAGTGATCGAAATTAATATTATTGCACTATATCGAAGATCCAAACAGGTGGTAGATATTCGGCGGATCTGGTAGTTGACACAAATCATTTATTTGATTTTTTTGCATCAAAGAGGTTAATAATATCTCTCACGAGTGATTGCAATTTCCATCACATTTTGTGTCACGTGAGCGATTAGACGTTATGATTTATCAACATCCCGCCACGGCTAGTTTATCACGACGCGATTATCAGGTTTAGCTGCTAATAGTTATTTTTATTCACTTATAAAGCCGGATGTCGCAATAGACCGGCTCATTGTTTAGCTGTGAGTCATGGTTCTCATCCTAGTATTTTTATTTCATTTTCTAATCCCTCTATTTTAGAGGATACTCTGTTAACTGATTTGCTTATTTCTTAGTAAAGTTATCTACTTGTCTTTCAAAAAAAAAAAATTAGTTGGGATGATTTTTAAAAACAAAATTAGGATCATTTAATTGACTTGTTTTTTATTTGGTTAATTCTTAATCAGTAGCCACAAAAGAAAAAGAAAAAAAAGACCTAATTTAAAAATAAATTTCACTTGCTTTTTCAAATAGCTAGCTGGCAGTATTTTTTTTTTTTTTCTTTTCGATGGCAGCATCTGACGAGAGATCCTCTTGCCTGTCAATAATGAAGGTGAACAGGTAGGGCCGAAAGAAAGAAAATCTCTCTCCCATCTCTTTTTTTTTCTCTCGTTTTTTCGGTGGCAACATCTATCGAGAGATACTCCTGTCTGTCAATAATGAAGGTGAACAGGTAGGGCCGAAAGAAAGAAAATCTCTCTCCAATCTCTTTTTTCTATCTCTCTCTTTTCGGCATTCCAGGTGATCGAGAGACTGAAGTCAAGTTTTAATTAATAAATTATAATAAATTAAACGGTTGGGAACATGCCAGTAAACATAAACATACATGGCATCTCTACTCTTAATTTGTTCACAGGGCCGGGCTTCGTCTGAAACTGAAATAATGATTAATGTGCTTAAGCATTGCCGACCGCCCGCTCCGTGCCATCATGCTCAAAATCGCGATCGCGACATCGACTGAATCTCGACCCGGACGTGATCGGGCCGCAGCCGTATCGACATCAACGATCTACCGGAGCATGCAGGGCCAGTTACGATTAAAATATTTAAAAAATTATTAAAATAATATATATAAATTATTAGAAATATATATATATATATATATATATATATATATATATATATATATATATAATTAAGTAAGCTAAAATTTAATAAAACAAATTTTTTAATATTTAACATTATTTAGCCGTTAATATGTATTGTATATTGTTCACAAAATATGATATATGGTTTTGTTAATTTATTATTCTAATTTTATTTCTAATATATTACTATATTAATTTATTATTAATACAAATTAGTTAATTAATCAAATCAATAATAATATAACTTACCATATTAATTTTCATTATTCTTATTTATATATTTTTTTCATGTACCATTTATTTGGAATTAATTTTATTTATATTTGGTAAATAATTTTTTATATTTGTATTGTGTATTGTTCACAAAAAATATGATTTATAGCTTTTTAATTTATTATATTATTTATTCTGCTTTTAGCCATCAAAATTTTATTTTTTAAAATTACAGATATCAAAACTATCGTCGCTTTTTTAGATCGGGAGGGTCTCAAAACTAAGGCTGCCATTATCATGATTTATTTTTTTAAAATTCGAGATATAGCCAAAACGACATCGCTTTCGATCATTTGGTGGTCCAAAAACGACATTGCTTTGATTTATAGTAAAAATTTTTAAAATGAAACGACATCGCTTTTGGTTGTCCCTACAGCAGACGAAAAGACATCGCTTTTCAGGTTTATAAAATGGCTCATATTTCACTCAATTTGATTTAGGAAAATGAAGAAGGGGGAAGAAGGAGGGAGAAGAAGAAGAGCACGGAGATCTCAGCCTTCGAGCCCTGGAGCTGAAGCCAAAGAGTCCGGCGACGACGAGTCGATCAACAACTAACGAGCACTACGATGACTCCAAATGGAAGGCGACGGCAGCCAAAACCCAGCGGAGGTGTTAGGTTTTTCTTTGAATTTTGGTAGGTATGTTGCATTTATTCTTAAGATTTTGGACAAATCATAGATCTAGGTCAGTTTTTTGCGCTTAGTTTGTTGTGGTTCAAAGAATCAAACTTATTATCATAGCCTTTTTTTTTTTTTTTGGCGTTTTGATTTCAAATCACAACCGGTCGCTTTTCAGAGAATCTCCCTAAAAAGAAATGTTTTTGCCTGCTGGGGACTCTCAGACAGGAGAATCGATTCTTCAGCCTGACTGTTATTATATTTACTCCCAGCCAGCCCACCTTTTCTCCGAGTTTAACCGATTTTTACCTAGTTTCAAACCGATCCACTCCGAGTCTCGTATCTAGTACTCCAGATCGGGACGCCAGCGAGGCCCGAGTCGGCAGGAACGCCGAGTCGCACTGCACCGACCGATTTAACCCCGCTCCAGCAGCCATGGATGCATAGCTCACTTCCTCTCACCTTCTTCGACATTCCCTCGGCTAAATTTTCCTTTTTCCGAAGCTTCTTGTTTTATGAATCTTCCCATTCCAAAAGCTTATTTTGTAGAGACCATCATTCTCGCTCAAACACTCGCTTCTCTTACGCTCAAGCTTTGGCTTCCCGGGCCGGGGAATCCACATTTCCACATACCAAAGAAACACCCAATCGGGCTTCACTCGGCCCACTGGAATCATTACGAAAATGAAGAACAGAGGTGCATCATTATCAACCTTCAATCGCTTATGTCCGAAAGCAGGATTCATACTGCCGAGCCGACGCTCCTGACTCAAGAGACTGTTATGTCCGAGTTGTGTCTCAACTTTTGCAGTAATATGTGGTTACACATTGTCTTGCATAATCAAAGCTCAAGTAACAAGTGGTGAGCATTTTGGTGAAAATGAATTGCAACATTTCTCGCTTCGTCGAGGATCACGAAAAATTCAAAACTGAAATCGTTCCTAGATTATGTTAGATTATGATCTCTTTGTTTTGAATTTGAATTAGTCGGGTTACTCCTCCTTATCAGATACTGAGATATTTAAGTTTGTTTATCTCGCCACTTATATATGGGAAGGCACACTCCGGTAAAATAAATATACAAATACGATATATTTCATAGCCTCAATCACTATCCCTTCTCTTCCATTTTAACATTTCAGACGAGCAAAAATCTCCTGAGCTTCCTTGAAACTCTCTCTTCCATTTTTTTTTTTTTTGAAAACCGCACAAAACCCTTATACCATATGGCGGTGCAAAAGCAACACCGTTGTGCCCATCTCTACTACCGTATTCTTCCGATCCATTCCACCTTCATCCGCATCATCCCGGGTAGCAAGCTCGTCACCAAACTTCAACTGGGTGACAACTTTATGGAACTCGGGAGCGTATCTATTAGCACGTATTGCGCCAAGAATGTACTCAAAGCCAGGATGGATCCATCCAAAACCACTTGAACCGATAAAATTTGTCGATTGAAGCTATGTAATGATATGGTGCTCTCTTGATACTCAATCTACATAGACCAAAGCATCCTCGTATAATGTGATTCACATGAGCACGTCATGCTGATTGCATTTGAATAACGATTCTCACAAGAGCAATGCACCAAGAATCTTCCAATCGGGCAGAGGGAAATAGTTTCCTTCAACAAAAATACTCTATCACACACTTTACTACTCCAAACTCAAGGGCCTTTGGGACTAATTGAACTTTACAAATAACCAATAACATTCTCGTGGAACAAGTCATGAAAATTGCGTAAAAAGACCAAGTCAACAAGGTAATGCAATTTCTAATGGGCTTAAAGGATAGTTATTTTTATAATACGTGGACAAATCTTTATCATACCCTACCTTCCATTGGCAAGATTTTATGCCATGATACTACAAGAAGAAATACGTAGGACCTGACTATTAAAGAAGTCATGATGGTCTAAGGAGCAAACCAGAAATAATTCCCGAGATAAGCTAAGAAACAAGCTCCATTGCTTCACTCGCGGACAGAACAATCATACAAGATCGTTGTTTTTTTCTACATGGTTTTCCTTCCAATAACAAGTCATACAAGAGAGGAGAGAAAAATACGCCAGTTAGAGATAGACCACGAGCCAACAACACACAAGCCGGCCCCCAGACTGACGTAACGAACAATACCAAAGAACTTATGAATCTTTTGAGCAAAGAAGAATGATGAACCTCGCCAACATAGCAGTCGGCTTTTTCTCCAATCGACACACAAATGATCAGGCTGACAGAGCTACCGATCACATCGGGCTTCGATCCTCGAATTGTTAAGGTGAAAAGAATGACATCCCCAAAGAATCCCATGTCGGGCTACTGTGATGGTCATAAAGTTTTAATCACTTGTGTACTGTTTGGCACGTATAAATGCAAAAACGTAAGTCCCCGATGTTCATATGTCCCAAGTTTTCATGTTAACCTTTATCGGGCTAGTAAGTTGACAAAACTAAATTGCTCATTGACTTTCTACTCGATTATGTGTTTTACAGATTTGGAAACTGAGAAGATGATCGGGTTCGGGGTCGGGCTAATGGTCTCTATTATCTTACCTCAAAACCGCACTTACTCCAAGAAAGTGATATCGCTTAAACCATGTTAGCCAACCATGTTACCAAGATTGGTGGCATCAAAGATTAGGACACTCAAAGAATCCACCCTTTGAAGCATCTTAGTCGTCGCTTTTAGGAATTTCTTCTAAGCTGAAAAGCCATGAAGTTTTTCATCTCACAAACAAACTCGATTTCCATTTCGCGCTCAATAAAAAACAAAAGCACCTTCGATCTCATTCATCAGGATATACGGGGGCATTTAGAGTACCTTCATTTCAGGAGCTCACTATTTTTTACCAATCAGGATGATTTTTCAAGACATACATGGGTGTACTGATGCTGGCCATACCAAACTCATGACTCTTGAGAAACTTCTTTCGCACAAGTCCGCATACGCTTAATACATCCACAAATGTCTTCTAGAGCCGATAATGGTAGGGAATTCACTTCATGCTATTTTGCCAAGGAGTTCTATTTAAACATAGTCAGTTCTCTACCCTCAACAAATGGCGTTGCGGAAAGCAAACATGTATTAATCTTCTCAATGTCGCCGGTTTTTTACGCTTTTCAAGCTCACTACCAGATTTTTGGGGCGAAAGTGTGTTAACAGCTGTTTATCTCATCAATCGAACCCCTAGTACCCTACTTTGTCAAAATACACCCTATGAGCTCCTTTATCAAAGGCCTCTCACTCTATCATCTCCAGTTTTCTGCTGCCTTTTGTTATGCCACCCATTTACACACCATCCATAAATTTGACCAACGTGCAGTTGTTGTCTTTTTTCTCGGGGTATCCTTCGGGGCAAAAGGCATTATGCCTGGGATTTAGATGCCAAGAAAATATTCGCAGCGTAGATGTCTTTTCTATGAATCTACTTTCCTTACTCCACTATAGCCCCGACATGCACCTTTCTTTACACGGGCCTACTGGAACCCATTCCAGAAGACCACCAACTCCCAACAAACCCACCCACTCCTCTTCCAGCGGATAAGACATTCCATGATCCCACACCCTCAACTTCCATTGACCCTGCACAACCCCCAGATCTTATAACTCCTCCCCCACCACCTAATTCTCCTCCACTCAAAAGATGCACCCGCATCCGTCACCCATCTACCTGGCTTCGGGACTACCATCATGCCACCCTGTCGTCTACAAGCCAATCATCAACTTTTGACTCAACCACCAAGGACCGTGCATCCTCTCGCTTCATTATCTCCAATGCCAATTTATCGATTCTCATCGTAAAGGCTCGTTGAGTCCACTTTCGCCTCAGATTGAACCCGCTCTCCTACCACTAAGCCGCTTCTCGATCTTAACTGGTAAATGTAATGCGTTTGGAACTCCAAGCCTTGGAAGATAATGGCACTCGACTTACACCTCTTTTTCCGGCCGATAAGAAACCCATCGATGTACGGTATACAAAATCAAATATCAACCCGATGGCACCATTGAGCGATATAAAGCTCGCTTAGTTGAAAAAGGATACACACAGGTGGAAGGCCTGGATTACAGGGAAACATTTGCGCCGCTGTCAAATTGATCACGTCATACTTCAGCTATCGGGCAGCTAGCCTAAAGGTCGGGTCCTCCACCAAATTGATGTCCGTAATGCTTTCTCCACGGGATTCTCCGAAGAAATATATACATGTCTCTCCACTGCTTCACGACGGGGAGAACCGCATGGTGTGTCGACTTCACAAGTCACAGTACTGGGCTCAAACAAGCATCCAAGCCGGTATTCAAAGTTCTCTCATGCATTCTGTGGGCTCGGTTTTGTTCATTCATTTAGCTGATATTCTCTTTCACAAAAATGTAGCAGACTTTATAACCGCCTCATCTATGTTGATGATATGATTATTATAGAAATGATCCAAAAGCCATGGGGAAAGCAATTGAAAGTATTTTCACCTCGCTTAAGATAAAGGATCTCTGGAAGCTAAAATATTTCTCGGGAATCAAGGTGGCACGCTCAAGCAAGGACAAGCATCTCACAGAAAAATACACACCCCGACTTACTGATGAAGAAGGACTTCTAGAGCGCCCTGCTTCAACGCTCAATGAGCACGTAACCCGCTTTCACTAACTCCTGTGGGAGCTACTCAAAGATCCTTCAAAATACCTCAAGACTCACTGAAAGCTCATATACCTAACCGTCTCAAGACCGATATTCAATACCCGCCATCACCTTAGTCAATTTAAGCCAACCAAAGAAACCTCACTATGAAGTCGCACTATATCCTTGGGTATCCGAAGGGATCACTCCGCAAGACTATTTTTTCCAAAGACAAAATGAGACTTCAAACTAACAGCCTACTGTGATGCAGATTGGGGTGGATGTCAAACAACTAGACGATCAATACAGTGTTATCAGCAGGTTTATCGGGAAGTCATCGATCTCACGGAAGACGAAGAAACAAACCACTATGAATAAATGTTCCTCGAAATGCTTCAGAAGATAGGCAAATGGCACGCAGAATCCGCGAACTCACATGGTTGAGATATATCTTTCAAAGACTTAGGGTTCAAGTTCTCTCACCGCTGTTTCATCAGGATACAAGGCCTTGAATTTCACATGGCTGCTAATCCCATCTTTCATGAAAGAACCAAGCACATTGAAATGGATTGTCATGTTGTGAGGGACAAAATCAAGCAGAAGTAATTAACAACCGCATTCACAACTTCAGAAACTCAAATCGCTGACATATTCACTAAGCCACTTGGCAAGAGCGGTTTTCAATTTCACCTCAGCAAGTCAAGATCTCACGACATCCATGCCCCAACAACTCGAGGAGTAAGGCCGAGACCAAAAAATTCAAAGTGGAACTGTTCCTGGATTACAGGTTAGATTATGATCTCTTTGCTTTGAATTCTGAATTAGCTGGTTACTCCATTGTAGCCTAGATATTTAAGTTTGTTGACCGCCACTCTATATATTGAAAATAATTCGGTAAAATAAATATACAAACAATGTATATTTCATACCAATCACTCATCCCTTCTCTTCCATTTAACAAGACAAATGATCGTCGCCTTGCCTGACTCGCCCATACCCGCGGCTTATTTGGAAGAACGACAATGGTGTTATAGTAACCACAAAGAGTAAGCATCTAATTCAAGAAGACGGGTTTACAAATGCAATAAGTTGATAGTGAGGCTATCCAAGAGAGAGTTCTAAGAACAAAGAAGGAATTCTAATGTATGCAGAACGTTCGTGATTCAAATCGTTGAACCGAACACGACGGTTTCGGGTGAGTCGGATTTCCAAGGCTTAACGCTTACAATATGGATTTTTTGGGTCGGGTAGAGCTAAGAAAAAGAGAACACCGATAATGCGAAAGTGTCAACTTTACACTAATGGCTCCAAAGACAACGACGAAGATTCGAGGTCGGGTCGCGCCTACCTAAGGCCAAATGGATGCCTCTTTAGAGATCTTACCAATGGCCTCAAGGCTTCCATCCTTTCTTATAATAATACAATATAAAGATAATATGCTTTCATTATGTAGTACGTGCCGATCGTTGATCCGACCGCTTTGGGTTTATGTCCGACCCAAAGGCCCATGGTGTAATTTTATTGAAAAGAAAAAATTTAGAAAAAAATAGGGATCCATTGTGATAACAGAGGGGTTGGGCCGCTTACAAGGAGGGGCTTGATTCTCATTTTTTTTTATATACCAAAAGTTTGTTCTTAATATCAAATCTCACAAAATTCAAATTCATAACATTTGATATTCGAGAATAATCATATCTTAGACCTTCAAGCTTTTTAATAGAACTTATTGAATTTGAGAAAGTCATCATTTAATCCAATTATGTTTGAATTGATTCCCTTAAACGAATGTAAAATCATCCCAAATTCGTAGGCATGGATGAGGATCAGTCATGGTCGCAATTATGGAAAAAATACCTAATGTCATATTGATAATCCCTCACATCCTTGGGAAAGGAAAAGTCTACCCACTGTGTAGCGGTATTTATTATTAGATGTAAAAATGGAAAGTGTATATGAGATAAATCTTTCAAGAATCATGAGAATAATTATTATAGATGTTGTATGACAGGACATCAGTTGCATAACTATTGTATGCCTAAACATTTTGTCATTTACCAAACATCAATAAAAAAAAAATTAACAAAAATAAACTTAATTTATTGATTTGGATGAATTTTATGTCACCTTAACATTCTATGATTTCTTTCGAGGTCTTAATGAAAAGGGCAAATTTTTAATAAAAGATGAAAAAGATCACTGGCTATTTAATTATATATCTTGTCTATTTATTATCTATATATAAACTTTGTTATTACACTTCACTATATTGTTAGTTTATATTATGTTTTGCTTTTATTTTAGTTGTATCTAAAAATTCATAAAAAGGTTGAATTTCAAAATGAACGAAGGTTTGACAAGAATAGTGCCAATGTAAATACCATCTCTGGTACTTCAAATTTAACTGAAGGCTCCAAAATAGCAAATATAAAGTCTATTAAGTCATATATTGTGGTGAACTAGAAGTTCAACAACCAAAATATTTTTATTCTTTGGCATGACATGTTAGGTCAATTTGGGTCTTCAATAATACGTCGAATCATAAAATATTCACACGGACATCCATTAAAGAACCAAAAGATTCTCTTACCTAATGAATGCTCAAGTGCTACTTGTTTGCTTTACAAAATATTATTTTAATGAGATTATATTCCCATCATTAAGGGAAGAAGAGTCGATTCTATAAGAATGACAATAAATTACATGGAATGCACTTATGATGTCTCATCTTGATCCTCATATAAATCAATGTGAACTAGAAGTTCAAATGATCATTCATTTGCAAAAATTTGTAAAATCAATTACCAAATGCATTCATTAATAAAGAAAGTGACGAAGCCAAACATTCGGATTTTTAAATATTCTAGCACGAATTGATGTCATTGTAGAACAATTAGTAAAGGAATCTAAGACACACTTGAAGCGTGGGAGACCTATTGGCTCAAAGGCATAATTCCTCGATAAAGGAGAACATTATAAAATCTTAACACTCCTAAAGAATAACAAATAAAACAAAAGGCCCTTGTAGAGGCATATAATAATAATAAAAAGGCCTCAATAGAGGCACATGGATGAATAACAAGCCCCCATAGAGGTACATAATAAACAAAAGATCTTCTAAGAGCGCTAAGATTAAATTTAACAACAAACTTCAGAGTAGGTAGTTGATAAGAAACGTAAGTCTTATGTGGTGCACATAGTAAACAGTTCTCATAGGCACATAATAAACGAGAAGCCCCTCTAGAGGTACATAATAAACAAAAAGCCCTTGTAAAGGCATATAATAATAACAAAATAACAAATGGGCTCCAATGGAGGCACATGAATGAATAACAAGCCCCTATACAGGTACATAATAAACAAAAGGTCTTTGTGGAGTAGAGTCGGAATCCGCCAACCCGACCATATCGGGTCGTACCATCTCGTCATGGCCAAGTTGGGAAACTGCCAACCCGACCATATCATCGGGGTCCATTCTGTCACAGCCAAAATGGCTGACCAATTCAAATTCGCTTTTATTCGCTTCTGCTTTTATTAGCTCCAACTCCGAAGAATGTTAAAAAATGCTAAAATACATATTTCCTATTTTATCATTCTTCAAATAAAATAACAATATGCAAATAGCACACATTTAATACACAAAAATGATATAATGTAGACGATATAATAATATTTAGAGTCTTAAATAAACGCAAACAAGTAAATAATGTTAAATATCATCATTACCTAACTAACTACAACCACATCAAGGAATCATATTCGACTCCACAACCTAGGGTTAAATCTTGAATGTGAGAGAAAAAATTAATTTTCTTTAAATAACATTAATATTTTCTTCTTTTTTAAATTTGACCTGAGTTCTAGCTAGCCTGACCTCACTCTAATGGATGCCAGATCTATTCTGTCAAATAATAGCCCAATTTTATCTTCGCCACCAATTTCACAAATTTGGCCCTTAAAACTTTGAGCCAAAAAGCCCATCGGGGTTCAACTCCATATTCCTATCTCTATCAGAGACACATAATAAACAAAAGCGCCTCTATGGGGATACACATAACGAATAAACAAGTCCTCAGAAAGGTACATAATAAATAAAAGGCCCCCGTAGAGGCATATAATAAACAAAAGATCCTCAGAGGCAGCCATGTGAGCAAAAACCCCATAAAGATATAATAAACAAGGAACCCTTTAAGAGGTAGGAAATGCACAAAAAAAGCCCTGAGAGAGGCACAGGTACTTGAAAACAATAAGTTATGTGCATAAAACTGAAAATGGAGTTGAAATAATATTGGGTTTGTTATAAGGAAAGGTGTGAATGACAATCAATTTATAAAAAGAATGTTGACCACATTTGTAAAGTAAATACTAGTTGCCTTAAACAGTGAGATTACATGTAGATTTGGATTCCCCAAAAACTTACAAATACCTTCCTATTTGTATTTAATATATCAAAGCAAAGAGAATAAAACTCACCTCTCATTCTCTCTCGCATATTTCTTTATTTGAATTTCTCTTCATATTTTCTTTTCGTACAACACGTTATCAGCACAAATTGCCCTCCTCTTAAGGTAATTCTATGATCTCTAAAGGCTATTTAATTATCTATCTTGTCTATTCATATATAAAGTTTGCTATTACATCAATTATATTGCTATTATATTTTGTTTCCATTTTAGTTGTATCTATAATGAATGTGTTATTGAATTTCAAAATGAATGAAGGTTGACATTAACAAGTGCTAGTGTAAGTATCATCTCTAGTACTTCAAATTTAAATGAAGGCTCCAAAAGAGAAAATATAAAGTCTATTAAGTCATATGTTATCATAACTAAGTTCAACAACCAAAATTTTTTATCCTTGGCATACATGCTAGGGTCAATTTGTCCTGCAGAATAAATCGAATCATAAAATACTTCACAATAATGATTCATTAAAGAAGTTGTAAGATTCTCTCATTTAATGAATGCTCACATATTGCTTTGTCAATTTTACAAATTATTATTTTATCAATAAAGATTATGTTCCCACCATTATGGAAGAAAAGCTCATTCTAGAAGAATGACAATTAATTACATGGAATGCACTTATGATGTCTCATCTTAATCCTCATATAAACCAATGTGAACTAAAAATTCAAAACATCATTCATTTGAAAAAACTTGCAAAACCAATTACCAAATACATTCATTAATAAAGAAAGTGATGAAGACACACATTCCGATTTTTAAATACTCTAGCAAGGATTGATGTCCTTGTAGGACAATTAGTAAATGAATCTAAGACACACTTGAAGCATGGAACACCTATTGGCTCAAAGACATAATTCCCCAAAATAGGAGAACACAAGAAAATCTTAATGCTCCTGAAGAAGAACAAATACACAAAGGCCCCTATAGAGGCATACAATAAACAAGAAGCCCCTGTAGAGATACATAATAAACAAAAGGCCCCAATAGAGGCGCTTGATGCACAATAAGCTCGTATAGTAAACGAAAAGCCCTAGTAGAGGCACATAGCAAATGAGTAGCCCTTGTAGAGGTGCATTGTAAACAAAATGTCCTTATAGAGACATATAATAAAAAAAAAGGCTCCAATAGAGGCATATGGATAAACAACAAGCCTCTGTAGAGATACATAATAAACAAAAGGTCCTTGTAGAGACATAACAAACAAAAGGTTCTAATTGAGGTACATGATGAACAACAAAACCCTATAGAGGTACATAATAAACAAAAGGCCCCTATAGAGGCACATAATAAACAAAAGGTCTTTGTAGAGGCACATGATGAGCAACAAGTCCCTGTAGAGATATATAATAAACAAGGAGCCCTTGAAAAGGTAGAAAATGCATAAAAAGCCCTTAAAGAGGCACAGGTACCTGAAAATAATGAGATCTCAATAAGTTATGTGCATAAAGCTAAAAATAAGGTTGAAATAATATTTTATGTTTATAATATTTTTCCGCTGCCTTAGACATCAAACAAAAGATGAAGATCCCAAACACAAAATGTAGAAAATGTCGAAAAAGAAATTATCGCCAAATCGAAAAAGGTTACGATGTAGAATTAAAATTATTAATAAAACAAGAAGTTTCTATACCTGTAGTCTAAATGTTTAAAAGTATAAAACTTGTTGGGTACAAATGAGTATTTATACAAAAGCGCCCTAACAGTCTCTGAAAGACTGGATGTAAGTCTCACGGATGCTATTGAAGCATATTTATATGGATTATACATGAAAATCCCTAAAGGATTTAAATTGCTTTAAGAAAATAGTACAAATCCTCATAACATGTAATCAATCGAGATATAATGATCTTCATGGGATTGATGCAATCCATACTCATGTGGTACAATTGCCTTAGAGAGTATTTATTAAAGAAAATAGTGTGTGAACAACCCTATATGCTCGTGACTTTTTATTAAGAAATCATAAACCGAATTTGAGATTATTGTTGTATATAATGATTATTTAAATCTTGTTGGAACTTCTGAAGAAGTCATAGAAAGTACAAAATATTTAAAGAAGGAATTTGAAATTAAAGCTGAAAACAAAATTTTGTCTCTTGCCAGACGAAAGATTTTCCTAACTAGAAAGTGTTGGTTCATCAATCAACAACATATATTAAGAAGACCCTAAAAACATTTTAATATGGATAAAGTGATATCCATTGCTCCTCAACAATTGTCCAACCACTTTATATGAAAATGACTCATTTCATTCTCGTGAAAAGGACGATAAATTACTTGGTCCTAAATACCATAAGTATCATAGTGCTGGTTATGCAGACTTATGTATCTTACAATTGTATCATTTCGCTTATCGCTTTTCTATCAATTTATTAGCCAATTATAGTTCTACTCCAACTCAAGACATTGTACTTCCTTCGACATCAAAGATATACTACGTTATCTCTCAGAGAACTACTAATATGAGTCTATTTTACCCAAATGAGTCAAAAGTCACAATTACTGGTATGGATGGGCTACTTCCCACACAAAGCTCATATCAAAAAACAAAAATATACAAGTACATCTAGCAGATTTGTTCACAAAGTCAGGCTGCAACCTCGGTCATTCAAGAAGTTAATTATTGCAAGACATTGAATGTAAGCTCAACAAAAGATACTGGACAGGTAGAACATAATGGATGCATGGATTGCACTCTTTTTCCCTTCGGCCCAAGTTTCATTCCACTGGGTTTTATGCATGCGTTTTAACGAGACAATCCTAACAAATTTCCAGCCCATAACGGTCATTCAATGTGAGTGTTACAGGGAAAGGTGTGAATGACAATCAATTTACAAGAAGAATGTTGACCACCTTTGTAAAGTAAATACTAGTTTCCTTAAGCAGTGAGATTACATGCAGATTTGTGTTCCCCCAAATACTTATAAATAATATTCTCCTATTTGTATTTAATATATCAAAGTAAAGAGAATAAAACTCATCTTCAGATTCTTTGTAGATTTATTATTTTCTTTTGCTTACACGCTTTTCTAATATTTTTCATAGCCTTAGACATCATACAAAATTCGATTTAAGATCTCGAACCACAAAATGTTGAAGAATGCCGAAAAATAAATTATTAGCCAAAATAGAAAAAGGCTATGCATGCAAAATTACAATTATTAATAAAACAAGAAATTTTTGGAATAGTAGTCTAAACGCCTAAAAGTATAAAGCTTTCTTGGGTACAAATGGACTGAAAGACTGGATGTGAGTCTCACGGATGTTGTCAAAGCATATCTATATGGATCCATAAATAATGAATATATATACATAAAAATTTCTGAAGGATTTAAATCAAGCCAAGAAATAAGACAAAACCTCGTAACGTACTCAATCGTTAACGTGATCTTCAATGACCTAATTAATCCACACACACTGCATAATTCACACAGATATTTATTTAAGAAATGGTATGTGAATAACCATATATGCTCATGCATTTTTATTAAAAAATCACAAACTGGATTTGAGATTATTGTTGTATATGTTGATGAGTTAAACCTTGTTGGAACTCTTGAATATCTCATAGAAATTGCAAAATATTTGAAGAATGAATTGAAATTAAAGATTTGGAAAAAATTGCCTTCACCTACAATGAGCATTTTCCAATTAGGAGCGTTGGTTCACTCAATCAAGAACATATACAAGAAAACCCTTAAATGTTTTAGTATGGATAAATCACATCCATTAAGCTCTCCAATGGTCAAGTCTGAACTACTTACTACGAAAAATAACTCATTTTCGTCTCGCAAAAAGTGGTGAAAAATTTTACTTGGTCCCAAGACTATAATTTAGTGTTATCGATTCACTTACGATTTTTCTATTTGTATTGTCCAGATATTGTTTTCTTGTCAATTGATTAGCCAAGTGCACTTCCGCTCCAATTGGAAGACATTGGAATACATCAAACATGTAATCTATTCTCAGAACACATTAAGATGGCCATTTTACCAAACGCTACAAAAAGTTCACACCACTGGATATGCATATATAAAGCATTCAACCACACAAAATCATATCACAAACAAAAAAAATGCTCAATGATAATCTAGTAGATCTGTTCATAAAGTCATTGACAACCTCAATATTTACGAAATTAATATACAAGATTAGAATGTGGCAACCAAAAGACATTGACATGAGGGGGAGTATAATTGGATGTTAATGTACTGCACTCTTGTTTCCTTTCGCTTAAGTCTTCATTCTATTATGGGCTTAATTTCCAGAAGGTTTTTAACGATAATCCTAACAAATTTTCTTACGTCCCATAATCTTCGCCATTCAAAATGAAATAAGAGTGTTAAAAACGTATTTAATAACAAATATCACAAAATAACGCTGATCAACTTTTGTAAAGAACACGCTTACCTTAACAAGGAATTACATCTTATTCGGGTTCTCTCAAACACTTATAAATAAGATTCTCATACCGTATTTAATACATCCAAGTCAGCTTTAATAAAACTTCATTATCTCATTCCCTTCATCATATTTCTTTCTCTAAATTCCTCTTCATACTTTATTTGCTTACAAATATCTAGCATTTTCCTTCGTATTTTTCATATCATCCAAACTTTGATGCTTGGTCGTTTTTTTTTTTTTCCATTCCTTAAGATTGTCACACGTAGCTCAAAGATAATTGTCTATTTCATCCCATAGACCCTAAAATCAATCATAATTCAAAAATTTATAACAAGTGGCGCACTCAAATTATATCATTGGATAAATGATATCCCAATATTATTGTCTATTCCATGGTCCACAATAAAGCGCCATCATTTTTGACTACGTCAGCAGATATTTCAATGGATGACCTTCAATCTTATCTTGAGTACCCTTTCCTACCTACAATTCTATTTGGCCCTTAATGTCTAGTTTATACGATAGACTTGCTTAAAAAAGGCAGAGTATAAAAAGGGATAGTTTATATGGCATATCCGTTTCAAAAAGACAATATAAAAAAGGGAGGGGTTTGATTCTAATGAGAAAATTTACTACATTATTACTCAAATGATATCATTGATAAATGACATCACACAAGCGTAGGGTTCAATCCACTATTCACACGATAATGACATCCCCGATAAGGTTAGGTCTAATCCATGGTCCATAATAAAGGCTATCAATTTTGGACTACGGTTGGCAGCAGATATTTTAATGGATGACCTTTCAACTCCATCTGTTATCCCTTTACCTATTTTTCCATTTACCCATTATGTTTAATTTACGTGATGTATCGTTAACATATCAAAAGATTGATGTTAGTTAAAGTGATTCAAGTTTGAGCCCTATTGAACAAGTTACTATATTAAACTAAAGTGCTTAATCGTAAAAAACAAACAAAACCAACAATTTAAAACAAATGTCACATCAAATGGCTCTATTTTTGTAATATGCGAGAAACATACATAGCATCTAATGCTAGTCATTGGATCATATGCTCATATGAATTAATGGTTCATGTCCTTGAGCATTGTGAATTATTCATTAATTATGAGAACCCATGACGTTTTTCTACGAACGTATTCATACGATCATATACTTTACAATTAATCCGCATCTTATACGCAGTAAAATATCGCGCTGTGACAATACAAGAATACCTCACATTGTGTATTAAAAATTAAACTCATGTAATAATAACACATCTATCTTGTTCTAAAAAACACAAATAAACTCCCATCGCTTCTTAAACAAGTCTAAGAGACTCTTAACATCCATACAATCTACATGTTTCTAAAACTCCTAACAGTAGTGTCTTAGTAAATGCAAAGGTCCGCTAAATTTTCCTCTCACGCTATTTTAGTGAACCATCAGATCTCCTCTCTCGGCGATATCGCGAATCAAAATTCGCATTTTCTCTCTACGTGTTTCTATTTCCTTGTCTCTGCCTCGGATCAGGCTACGTACTCCACCATTGTCACAATAGGTAACGGGCCGATCCGCACCCTGGTGATCACTCTCTCAAGATCTGTATGAGCTTCACCACACTCGCTCTTCGCTACTCTAAGCAGCCAATATTACTGTGATTCGGGCCAGGAGTCAACAACGCAAAGTCTCGCTTGACACTTCCAACAAATGGCTCCACCATTTAACAAACACATATCCAAAAGTGGATTTTCAATCAATATCCCCATGGAAATCGGGAAATCAGATAACCAATAGTTTCCTGATCCCACTAGAATATCAATATACTAGCATATAATCTCTTTGCTTCTCCTCCTTAGATATTTGAGAATATGCTTCATCGCAATCCACTCCTCTTCGACTCCGATTGGATACCGACTAACTATTCCCACTCGCTAAGAGCATATCCGGCCTGCATAACATGGTATACATGAGACTACCTACTGCTGAAGCAAAAGGTATCCTACTCATAATGCTCTTTCGCTCGCAGCTTTGCATATCGCTCCCGTAAAAGACGAACTCCATGTTTCAAAGTGGTAAAAGTTCCTCTCAATTTTCCACGCCGAACCCATTAGAATTTTATCTATATATGCTCGGTATAACGCCAACACCTTATTCTTCCAAAGCCTGCCAGTTTGATTCCAAGAATATACAAGCCCCAAATCTTTCATATCAATTGTTCAGCTATCCTTTACACTTGATAACACCTCTATGTCGTTTCCGATTAGTAAAATGTCATCTACGTAAAGGACTAGGAAAACTACTTTTGTACTGGGATCCTTTTAAACATATGTTCATCAGATTCTTTCAAATCGTATAAAGTTATACTTGATCAAACCCACTGTTCCATGCTCTCTGGGGATGCCGCTTTTAGTCCATAAATGGACCTTGCAACTTACATGCCATGTGTTCGCCTTCTAAATATGAACCCCAGTTGTTGCAGATGTGATGTCCTCTTCTAAACCGCCATATTTAAAATGTTGTTTCGACATCCATCTCGGCCAAATTGCATCTAGACTCGCGGTTTGCGCCTAAAAGAATCCGAATGGATTTAAGCATGGCTATCGGCTAAAAGTGCCTTCATAATATATCCCCTCTTTGGTATAACCTTTTGCCACCAATCTAGCTTTCAAGGTTTCTACCTTTCCATATTGGGCCGTCTTTTCTCATATCCACTTACACCCTATAGGTTTTACCCCTTAGGTGCCTCTATAAGAGACCGTACTCGCTAGAAGGCATAGACTCCTCATGGTCTATGGTTGAGCCACCCCAAGCAGATCAAGATCCTCCGCTGCTTACAATTTACTGATCCTCTTCACTATCAATGGTTATACCGTACACTCGCCCAACAAAGAGATATCTCGATGGTCATGTGTCGCTCTCCCACTACCAAGCTCCACCGTTGTCGTGGGTTCTACAGAAGATCCTTCTGATCATTTTGAATTTGATTTTCGGTTGTTCGTTCCACTCAGATATCTACTTGTCGTTTACTATTGTCTCCACTCGTGCTTGCTCACCTGAAAGTATATTTTCATTTTCCCTCCGTTGAATACGTTCACCGAAACAATGGCACAATAGTCCAAATTCAGGTGGTTTAGGCAATTTCGAAATGAGTCAAGCTCAAGAATTACCTTACTGGGCTTGAAATTGTTTACATAGTCTTCCTCTCTAAGAATTTTGATTAGTGCTCATTATAACTTTCTTTCTCGAGGAACTATAAAAAGTCCACCCTGCTCCTTTAGGGTATCCAATAAACAAACATACTTCAAAAGACGAGATTCAACTTATGTGGTTCCTTTCAAGACAAGCGCCGAGCACCCCGTAGATACGAATATGGTTTAAACTAGGCTTCATTTATCTCCATTAATTCACTGGGTGTCTTAGAAACCTACTTGTAAGGAATCAAGTTCAATAAGTATGTAGCGCCTCTAAGCCATATCCCCAAACGAAATAGGTAGAGATGAATAACTAAGCATCGATC
Source organism: Tetrastigma voinierianum (assembly GCA_016808115.1). Taxonomy (NCBI): domain Eukaryota; kingdom Viridiplantae; phylum Streptophyta; class Magnoliopsida; order Vitales; family Vitaceae; genus Tetrastigma; species Tetrastigma voinierianum. Next base: position 672,987 of record JAEQBH010000123.1, read on the forward strand.
TCACCATGTCTGGGAGAGTTCTATTTCCTCCCTCTCGCAACCCATTTTGTCGAGGTGTTCCAGTGGTCGACACTGTGAAACTATCCTCGAGTTGGGCAAAACTTAAACTCTCCGCATGCGATTCACCGCCTGCAGCATCGGTTGTTTGATAATGGACACCTAATTGCTTTTTTGCCTTAGCTTTATATTCTCAAAAATTTATCAAAAGTTTCACTTTCGCATTAGGCAAATGTGCAAACCATATCGTGAGTAGTCATCCGTAAAGTGACAAAAATACCATACCACCTTCCGGGCTCAACATGCATTGTCCGCATACACGCAAGATGCACCAATTTCCAACATTGTCAGCACGATATCCTTTAGCCTTGAAGGGCCTCGTCATTTTACCTTCCAAACAAGATCTACACATTGGTATGTAGGTTCAAAATGCTAGGGAATTTAAATTTTAATTTTCACCAAACCATGTATCCTATTAGGGACATTATGACCTAATCGCAAATGCCGCTGCAAGTTTCATTGATACTTTCCTTTTCGGCAAGGTGATTATGTTCATTTTCAACAATTTCTTAATGGCATTTACATCATAGGACAAGTGGACTTAAAATAAAGATTATTCATAAGATCACCGGAACAAATAAAAGAAGATTTACTTCTTATTGAAATTGAGGAATTAAACTGTACTGTCAAACCGTGTTCAACTAAACAACTGACATAAACCAAATTCCTCTTGAAATCCGGAGCAAATAAACAATCTTCTAAACATAAAGTCCTATTATTCTCAAAAAATAAAACAACTGGTCCTATGGCCTTTACAGAGATTAGCTCCCCGTTCCCAAGTTTCAAGTATCTTTGTCCTTCTTCAATGGACGTGCTATGTTTGAACCACTGCAAAGAGTAACAAATATGATTAGTGGCTCCTGAATCAATGATCCATTTATCATTAAAATTATCCACTAAACAAGCCTCCATAACAAGTAAATCAATCTATACCGGGCTTTTATGGCTCACAATTCTTGCTTCCAATAGTTCCTCTGTCTCGCACTGGGGCACTCGCTTTCGCTTCATCGCCCGACTTGGTAACCCGGGTATCACCGCTCTTCTTTTTCATATTGTTGTTTCCACCCTTAGGTTTCCAGTTTAACGTAATCCCTCCGTAAAATTGATACTGCCTGGCTCTTTGAGAGACTTTTCAGCACTCTCAAGCTCATGCATCAATTGAACTAGTGTCAGATCCATCTTATGCATATTGTAATTGACTTTGAACTGATTGAAATGTTTAGGCAATGATTGCAAGATGAGATCTATCTTCATCTCCTTTTTGAAGTTTTTTCCCCTATCACTTCCGGGCTTCATCGATATGAAATCATTGCTAGACACGATCCTTCACACGTCCACTACCATACGTGTGTTAATCAAATCGATAGCAAACAGTTCTCATAAGCAGACTTTTAGCAAACATCCCTGCTCGAGTCCGGGAGCATTTCTACTCCACCTGTCGAGGCGTTATTTGCCGCCTCAAATGCCCACAACACTGGCAAGAATATAACACCGAAGTGAAATGTTTGCATTCTCCCAAGTCGCATGTTCTGTTTTTGTTACATTATTAGCACCGCCTTCCTAATAGCTCGGTTAGGTGGGTATCCAGATAAACTTGATTTTCAGTAATCCAAATCTGTATTAGTTCATTTTCCAATCTTCAAAGTTATTTCCATCCAATGGTTTTTGATTCAAAATCATAGCTAGAGGTTGAAAGATGCCATTTTCGAAGAAAAAATTTATACATTGCACACTAACAGTTAACTCGTATATTATACAAATAAACATATATATTTAGGTAAATCCAAAACAAAAATATATTTGATGTTTATTGTAAACAATATTTATTTCCATAATAAATGCTCACTTGCAAGGCAAGACATTTATAACAAACTAAAACTTGATCATAAAATGAATAGTATCCAACTAAGTCAGGTCCCAAAAAAAAAAATTGGGAGGTCACATACCGGACTACTTTCATCCCAATCTTCTTAGATGAAACCTTCCTATATAATACACTTTCATTTCAATTATTGTTCATATGGTCCATAATAATATTATTAGAGTCTCGTTGGGAGGTTAATAAAATTATCGTGGTTTTTGAATCCTTGTTTAATTTTAAATTCCTTTCTTAATTCCTAAGAGTCACGGCAGAACCTACACCTTAATTACATTTTAAAATTATTTCAGTCCAATCCAATAAACCCAATCATGATTATCCGACGGGGCTTCACATGACCATTTTATTATTTGGACCCACAAAAAATTAAAGGATTTTTCATAATTATATTTATCTAGATTTTAAAAAAATCAAAATTTAATTATGCACATGTATATCATTGATGCAAGATAATATGGCACCACCTAGTCTATATGTCATGTTATCACAACTAAAGCATGTTACCAAATATAATTTAATCATCCATGAATAAAAAATAATAATATATGAATAAATATAAAAGCCCCAATCCAAAGCTTTCCTAAGAAAATAAAAGAAAAAAAAACACAAGCCCAATAACACTTGAGTCCACTGTTATTAATCCCGCCCGCCGGGTCATCTGTACTCGCCCATTCGGTTCAATTTACTCCTGCACGGAGGCCCAAAATTGAAAGATCTGAAGCTAAAAACCAAAACTCTAAACACACAACATGTGAAACCCTAGCCGCCGCAAAAGTCATCAAGGTTACGCGTCACACCAACGCAGCCCACCCATAGCGACCGCCCGAGGGAGGAAGTCTCGCAGAAAATCCAATGGCCAAAACTCACCCACGCGCTCTCACGCTGGTACCGAGCAGGCGCGCAGTTCACGCACACCGCTTGCGGGCGGCCCACAGAGTTCTACCGAATTTGTCCAGCGAACGCCGCTCTCTCTCGCGCTTCTAACCCCGGTACGCTTGTCATTCGATGTTCGTAGCCTCCGCAGCGAACGCAAACAGCCTCAAGGTAGGCCGCGTTCTCCTCGCTGGCTCTTTCTTCTTCTTCGCTGCTTCATTAATCTTCAAATTTTACAAAATAACTTACACCCTAATGAAAAGGTGTACAAGAATTTAGATGATGGAGAATATAAATCAAGAAGGAACCTAATCTATGATTAGCCCCCTTATTACAAACCGACGAAATACATTAAAACTCTACCACTGGATCAAGGGCAAACCACAATTATTCAAGAACTAATTGTATAAACAAAAATCATATTAAACACGCAAACATACGAATCACCAAATATAGAAAACCTAGGTGTCATATTGCTAATCAAACACCAAAATACATGAAATTATGCTTAGATCAATTGAAAATTTAATCACACGAAGATTCTTTGATACCGACATATCGAATAATCACTAAGCAGTTAATCACTACGCGATTTGTAATATTCAATTTAATTACTAAACTAATATAACCAATGGATCGTACCTTGTGGATTTGTAAAGAAGACGCATACAAAGACCGCAGATCTTCCAAACTATCCCCTTGGAAAGGACGGGAGTTAGGCCGCAAGGTCAATCACTAAGAAACGATTTCTTTTTCTCTTAACTATTCCTCTTAAAACTAATTCAGATTCGTATTTAGCACAGATTATCTCTTATCTATTTATAAAGACAAACCTGTAATACCTAATACCATTCGGCCTCCACACCTAAGCAGCCAAAGCCTCTACGCACAACCTATTTAGTATTTTAAACAACTCGACTCGCTTACAAGAAAATCCAAAACAAATATATGATATGTTAATACTTTTTTATTCTTATAATAATAAAAATGAAAAGTGAATAGTAAAATACTCATTATTACATTTTTTTCATATCTAGGATGCTAATAGTGATTTAAAGATAAATTTGTAGATAAGATGTTAGAGTTGGACATGAAAAAATGAGATCCATTATCTCTAATATTGAGAAGATGTCACCTAAAGCATTAAAAAAAAAGAAAAGATAACATTGGTTTTTTTTAACAGTAGACACAAACACCCCAAAGGTGCTCAAGCGCCACCATCGACGGCTGATGATCATTGTCTTATCGTGGTTTGTTTTATTATTTTGTAATGCAGTTGTGTTGTTTAATTGGGATTTGTTTTATTATTTCTTAAATTATATTTTTCATTTATAATTGTATGAATTTTTTTTATTTTAAAGAGACAAACAATCAATTCACCACTATTGGATGTCTGCCAAAGAAAGATAAGCATAATCCTAATTATAACATGCTTAAATTAATCTCTTTTGTGAAGTGTATGAAAAGGAACCAAAACCCAATGAACCTTTTCTAGGGTCTTTACCAAAATTCCTGGATTAGCGTAATTCTAATAATACATGTCAATAATAATAACAGATGATAATACATATTTAAGCTTTTAGCAAGAAGCGCATGGATGAGATAATAACAACAAACACTATCTTATGAAAAGAGAACCTCTAATATTGCATATCATAAGGACAATTAATTAAGAGGAAGGGCCTTGATCAAATTGAATTTTTTTAAAAGAGATAAATTTATTGATTTAGCTAAGAATACAATCGATAAACATAAAATTTAAAGAGTTACAAACTCTTAGAGATAACGCAAAGACCAAAGTTTAATAAAGAAAAGATCTACTGCGCCTACAACCAAAAATACTTAAAATACCTCCGATCTCAGATCATACCGACAAATTAAAGATTCAGCCTTTAATAAATCCTATCGATCTATATAACCGCCGGGCGTGAAAATCACAAAAAGCGTTTCAAACGGCCGACGATACAACTATCCATCGCACGTTTCTTCAACAACAAAACACGCGAACAAATCGGACGATAAAAACACGGAAAGCGTTAAAAAAATGTGCACAAACCTAGATTGATGCTAAGAAAACCATCTTATTGCAGGGTTAAAACCCAACTGGTATCTGACGAAGTGGCCGATTCTCGCACACACGACAAAAATCACCTCCGTAGCGGCGGACCAATTTTGTCAAATCTAACAACTAAGTCTCAACCTGCAAGGAACATGACCAAGTGATTTCCGGGGAGGTGCACGCGATTAAAAAAATTCGCTTATGATTTGCCCTCTCGTTCTTTACGTAAGCAGTATTGTTTTTCTTTTTGCACGATCAATGAATGAAAAAAAGAACACTAGAGTGGTTAGGTTTTCTAAAGATAATATCTTACAATTAATAAAATTAAATTTGGGATATTAATATCCACTTATATTCTCATCTAATTGTAGAATCCATTTCATGGATACATATAAATTAATTTTAAACTTTCAGCTAACTTAATATTTATTTTTCTAACTAACTTCTTCATACATGAATAAAAGAGACAATTGCCCAAAAACCTCTATTTAATTTATTATTATCCGGAGTCCTCGTATGCTTTATGGTTGATTGGTAATGCATGTGACATTAAAGCTTTGGTCGATAGTGAATAGCCTCCATGATTTGGTTTGTCTTTTCCAATAGCATATCATGGATAGTAAATCCTTCACCTGCTCAAACTAATTATTCTTAAACCATGAAGACTATTTTAGGTTCATGAAAATGTTAAGGAAAAAAAATTAAAAGGGAAGAAAAGTAATAAAATTTTTCTATATACCAATGAAAAATTCTAGGAAAAAATAAGAAACAGAGTTTTTATATTTTTTTCTTTAAAATAATAAATTCTTTTTCTTATTTTTCATATAGTATATAACATTCTAAAAATAAAAATAAAAAGATAAGTATACATGATTGAGAATCAAATATTACATTAATATAGTGTAAATGAACTTCTCTTTTTCGTTTCCCTTATTTTCATCGTTAATTTTTTAAGAGAAATGGTAGGAAAAATACTATCATATTTTCTTTATCATTTTTTTTAAAATGTATTTCCTTCGTATTTTTCATGTCATCCAATTTTAAGAAAATGATTTTTCGGGGTATTTTTTTCCATTCCATACTCTTCATTAGTTGCCTAAAATATATTTGTCTATTTCATCGCATAGACAATTAAATCAATTATAATTAAAAATATATATATCTATGGGCAAATAAAATAAAAAAAACACTAGGGGCCCACTCAAATTATATCATTGACAAATGACATCCCAATAGGATCGAATGGGTCCACAATAAAAGCCACCATTATTGGACTGCGGTTAGCAGCAGATATTTTAATGGATGGCCTTCAACCTTATCTTAACCCCTTCCTATCATGGCCTTCAACCTATTGGCCTTTTAACAACCATGCATTTTAAAGCCAAAATGTCACATCAATTCTTTTAATCAACTTCAGTCATTGTTAAGTAAAGTGATTTAAGTAACAAGAGCGAAAAGAAAAAAAAAAGAGCTTATTTTTAAAAAATATTTTTATTTAAAAGAATAAATATAATTAATATGGTGTGTCGGTCTACTTTACTACGAAATAAGACATTGATTATCATTTGATAAAAAAATCGATAAAAAAATTGGACTTATCGTTGACACATTACAATATATCGGATTCAAAACGATATAACAAGGATACTATTGGGTCTGTCAAGATACCAAAAATTCAAACAAAAATTACTGAAGACTGGGTCCCAAATTCAAACATAAATTTTAAACAAAGTTTCAAACTTTCAAAATTATGCAAGGTTGAAACAGAAATTCCAATAAAAAAATTCAAACAAAATTTCATACAGAATTTCAAAAAGAAAAATAAGAAATAAAATTTGAATGCCTTTGAAAAACTTGCACAAAATTTCAGTTGGAAGTTTCTCATATTAACGCGTTTCGGACAGATTATCTGCTGATTATCAGGAGTGCTAGCTATTAATAATTATTTTTCTATTCGCTTTATAAAAACGAATGAATGTGGCAACTCATCGCTTAGCTTAGAATACGATCAAAATATTTCCAGAAAACACAGATATATTCCAGAATTAAATTCTTACTTTAAATACTCCAAATACTAAGAAAATATCACGATATTTTACAAAATATTCCATATTAAAATTTTTCATATATTTTAATTATAGATTATGAGAAATGATTCTTATCTGAATTAAGGTAGATTAAAAATCAAATCGTATTAAGAATTATTAAATTTCACATAAGTATATTTAATATATTACAAGATATTACATGCTAGTTAGATATTATTTATTTTGGTTACACATTATAAATATTACGTAGATAATTTATATATTAAAATATTATATATTATAATTTTAAATTTTAAATGATATTATTTTATTTCTTTCCTTTTCAAATTAATATTCGATTTAAAAAAATATTATAAAGCTATAACGTGAAATAAAAAATAAATAAAATATCAGAAACAATGCAAGCCACAACAAATAACACAAGAGAATATAAAAAGCCAGATTATATATAATGTTTCAAGAATCACCCTACAGCGGGTCGTTTATACACACTTTCTCAAAGATTTTTATGTCGAACTGTTGTAAGAATATTTTATATTTCGGAGCCATTTTAAAAAATCATAAATTTTTTTCCGTAGTAAATATTTCCAGATTTATCTAAAAAATTCCAATGGCTCTTTTCTCCCATTTTTTACTTCCGATTTTTCCACCGAAAATCTTTTTCCAAATATCATCGAAAACCGATTTTTGGTTTATAAAAATCGGCCCAAAAAAACCATTTTTTTGTCCATGGTTAGGGTTACCTGTTTTCTATTCCCACTATTTTAGAGGACTTTTGTGGTGGTGGGGGTTGTCCTTAGATAAAAACTACTAAGAAAATACAGAAAGGACAAGTAGGAAACTTAATATTAAAAAAAATGATATTGTAAGGTTTCAAAGACAAGTGCCTGCAGCTCACGGATTCCACGTCTTCGAGCTGTAAGTGAGCTCCTCTATTTAAGATCCTTTTCTTCCCTTTCATCAACTTTCTTAACTGCCCTTCATTTTCCTTCTCTCCCCTTGCTTTCTGGTATTTTATTGTTGTTTTTCAAAAAATAAATAAATAAATAAAATAGTTGGGATGATTTTTAAAACAAAATTAGGATCATTTAATTGACTTGTTTTTTATTTGGTTAATTCCTAATCAGCAGCCACAAAAGAAAAAGAAAAAGAATACCTAATTTAAAAATAAATTTCACTTGCTTTTTGAAATAGCCTGCTGGCAGTATCTTTTTTTTTTTTTTCTCTCTTTTTTCGATGGCAGCTCTCTTGTCTGTCAATAATGAAATAATGAAGGTGAACAGGTAGGGCCGAAAGAAAGAAAATTTCTCTCCAATCTCTTTTCTCTATCTCTTTCTTTTCGGCACTCCAGTGATCAAGAGACTGAAGTCAAGTTTTAATTAATAAATTATAATAAATTAAACGGTTGGGAACATGCCAGTAAACATATATAGCATCATCTCTACTCTTAATTTGTTCACAGGGCCGGGCTTCGTCTGAAACTGAAATAATGGTTAATGTGCTTGAGCATTGCCGAATCGCTCCGCCTCCAGGCAGTGTTGATGACAGTTCACTTCCTCTCACCTTCTTTGACATTCCCTGGCTAAATTTTCCTTTTTCTGGAAGCTTCTTTTCTTTTTATAAATCTTCCATTCCAAAGCTATTTTGTAGAGACCATCATTCCTCGCCCAAACACCGCTTTCACGCTCAAGCTTTTCTTCCCGCTCTCTGGGACCCACATTTCCCGCAGACGGTAGCACGCCAGAAATCCGTTACATGGATGGTGACTCAGTTTCGTAAGTGTTTGTAGAATGCAGCCCCGATTTCGACCATCTCAGCGGAAATCATCAACGGCATAATACTGTGTTTCACTTTGCTGTTCAAATATCATCGACATCAACAAAATTTGGCCCTTACTTGTCCCTGCATCACCAGCCATCCAAGTGACAAATTCTCCAACTCTGGTATATGTATTGGGTTCACACTTCATCATTACCCGTGCGGGAGATGCCACGCATTCTTCCGGTTTGTGAGATCATGGGCTTCTATTAACAAAATGGGTGGAGAAACTGAGCTTCGAATTGAGCTTCCGTTCTATGACAGGACCGTGGTCAGGGATCCAATTGGGCTTCACTCGGCCTACTGGAATCATTACGGAAAAATGAAGAATGAGGTGTATCATTATCAACCTTCAACCGATTATGTCCGAGCAGGATTCAGACTTCGCCGAGCTGACGTTCAAGGACTCAAGAGACGGTTAATGTCCGAGTAGGTCTCAACTTTTGCAGCAATATGTGGTTACACATGGTCTTGCATAATCAAAGCTCAAGTAACAAGTGGTGAGCATTTTGCGAAAAACGAATTGCGGTTTGTTTCATTCTCGCTGATTGTCGGGCCTTTGTCTGTCTGGCCCATACTCGTAAGGCGCCGTTTTATTTTGGTAACTGCACAATGGGTGTTATAGTAACCACAAAGAGTAAGCATCTAATTCAAGAAGATGGGTTTACAGTCGCAGCGAAGTTGATAGGGGAGGCTATCCAAGAGAGAGTTCGGAAGAACAAAGAAGGAATTCTAAAAGGTATGCAGAAATGGCTCCAGGATTCGAAATCGTTGAACCGAACACGAATGGTTTCAGTAGCCGGATTTCCAAGGCTTAACGTTTACAATATGGATTTTGGAAGGTGAGCTAAGAAAAGAGAACAATTGGATACGCGAAAGCGTCAACTTTTTACACTTAATGGCTCCAAAGATAACGATGAAGATTGAGGTTGCGCTTACTCCAAGGCTGTACCTGGATGCCTCTCTTTAGAGATCCTTACCAATGGCCTCAAGGCTCATTCCTCTTTATAATAATAATAATAATATAAAGATAATTATGCTTTCATTATGTAGTACGCTGACTGTTTATCCGACTTGCCATTTACGTCCCGACTAAGTTCTCTGTGTAATTTTATTAAAAAGAAAAAATTGAAAAAAAAATAGGGATTCATTATGATAACAGAAGGATTGGGCCGCCTACAAGGAGGGGCTTGATTCTCATTTTTTTGTCATAAACCAAAAGTTTGTTCTTAATATCAAATCTCACAAAATTCGAATTCATGACATTTGATATTTAGAGAAGGAATCGTTTATCTTGGATCCTTCAAGCTTAATAAACTATTAAAATTTTGATGAAAAATCATCACTCTAATCCAATTATGTTTGAATTGATTCCCGGAAATGAATGTAAAATCATCCCAAATTGCAGGTACTGATGAGGATCGCCATGGTCACAATTATGGGAAAAATACCCACGTCATATTGATAATCCCTTCACATCCTTGGGAAATAAAAGTCTCACCACCAAAGTAGACATATCGCATGCAAAGCCTGAAAGGTATATGAGATAAACCTTCAAGAATCATGAGAATAATTATTATAGATGTTGTATGCAAGGATTGCATACCTGTTGTATGCCTAAACATTTTGTCATTTACCAAACATCAATATAAAAAAATAACAAAAATAAACTTAATTTATTGATTTCGATGAATTTGCCTTTAGCATTCTGGCGATTTCTTTGAAGGTCTTAATAAAAAGGGTCGTAATTTTTAATGTAAAAGATGAAAACACTACTATTTAATTATATATCCCGCTTCCATTTATTATTCATATAAACTTTGTTATTACATCTATTATATTGCTATTTATATTATGTTTTCTTTATTTTAGTTGTATCTAAAATTCATGTTATCAATCTCAAACGAATGGTATGCTGACAAGAATAAGTGCCAATGTAAATACCATATCTTTGCGACTTCAAATTTAAACGGCGCCTCCAAAATAGCAAATATAAAGTTTATTGTCATATCATTTCAACCGTAAGCTCAACAACCAAAATATTTTTATTCTTTGGCATGACATGTTAGGTCAATTTGGGTCTTCAATAAGACGTCGAATCATAAAATATTCACACGGACATCCATTAAAGAACCAAAAGATTCTCTTACCTAATGAATGCTCACGTGCTACTTGTTTGTTTTACAAAATATTATTTTAATGAGATTATGTTCCCATCATTAAGGGAAGAAAAGTCGATTCTATAAGAATGACAATAAATTACATGGAATGCACTTATGATGTCTCATCTTGATCCTCATATAAACCAATGTGAACTAGAAGTTCAAATGATCATTCATTTGCAAAAATTTGCAAAATCGGGACAATTCCTTCGTTTGTATTAGCCCTATTTACTTTGTTCGTTGATTTAGCGAAATTCTTTCAATCAAGAAAGAATGGATTTTGATATATTATCGAAAAATGGTTAAATCCAGCCACAATCTTTACATAAAAATTTCAATAACCATGGAGATTGGTATGAATTTTTAAATGCAATTTTTATCACAAGATATCTTATATAGGAATGAAGGTGCTCGCTCAGACATCGCTTGTTCTCGCTCCACTAGAACCCTTTTCTTTTTTATTGGATTGTAATAGCGTAAATAGCACATGATGGAGCTCGAGAAAGTATTGATTCATTTCTCAAAGTAAAGATCTAGGGTTAGTGCCAAATTCAAGAAGTTGGAAATACTTTGTAAATATATCTTCGATATAGAAATCGAAAGGATAGAATTCAAGCAAGTTTAGAAAATTTGTTGGAATTTGTAGAACACTTTCGATCAAAAGTGTATCGTGCGGGAATCAACTGATTCTTTGATAAAAAGAAATCACAAAAAAAGGTATGTTGCTGCCATTTTGAAAGGATTAAGGATCATCGAAGTAATGTCTAAACCCAATGATTTAAAACAGAAATTAAGGATCCGAAACAAGGAAACACCGTTTTCAATTGTCTCAAAACTAAAGATTAGGATCGTAATGACTAATACAATAGATTTGAAACGACAAATAAAAGGGGGTTAGAGACCGCCAATAAATGCAAATGCCTAAGGGCTGTCCTTCGAGCTATTTGAGAGTTATTATCCAACTTCTGAGTTATGAGTACAAAATGATTTTTTTGGGGGAAGAAGAACAAAAAGGACTTAATCAGTTCAATGAATTTGATGATTTTCTAGATCGATTTGATATTAGAATTCTATACATCAACATAACTTTGAATCATTTTTTCTCGAGCCGTACGAGGAGAAAAACTTCTTATACGTTTCTAGGGGTATTGTTCAATCTACATCATCCTAATGAGCCATCTATCTAATCGCTGGGTAATTGGATGCTCAATCCCGAAGAGAAGAGATCTTCGAAAGTGGGAAGTTTTGCATTCATTAATAAAGAAAGTAACGGCTTCACACATTCGATTTTTAAATATTCTAGCACGAATTGATGTCAATAGAGAACAATTAGTAAAGGAATCTAAGACACGCTGCCGCGAGACCTATCGCTCAAAGGCATAATCCCTCGATGTAGAGAACATAAGAAAATCTTAACACTACTAAAGAATAACAAATAAAACAAAAGGCCCTTGTAGAGCATATAATAATAATAATAATAAAAAACCCCAATAGAGGCACATGAATGCATAACAAACCCCTATAGAAGTACATAATAAACAAAAGACCCTAATAGGTTTGCACAATGAACAACAAGATCTTGTATAAATACATAGTAAATGAGAAGTCCCTATAGAGGCACATAGTAAATGAGAAGCCCTCAGGCACACATAATAAATCCAGGCTCCCTGTATGATACACATAATAAACAAGTTTCCTTGCAAAGGCATATGGCCAATAAAAATAAAAAAGGCCCCAATGGAGGCACATGAATGAATAACAAGCCCCTATAGAGGTACATAATAAACAAAAGGTCTTTGTAGAGTAGAGTTGGGAAACGGACCAACCCAAATTATTTAAGCCATGGGGCCAAAATGGTCAGACCACCCGGCCCGCTTATCTGCCGGCCTTTTTTATTAGTCCAACCCGACCCTATAGGGGTTGCAGGCTAGAATATTTAAAAAAATGCTAAAATACTTATTTCCTATTTTATCATTCTTCAAATAAAAATAACAATATGCAAATAAGTAATAATATTTAATACACAAAAATGATATAATGTAGACGATATAATAATATTTAGAGTCTTAAATAAACGCAAACAAGTAAATAATGTTAAATATCATCATTACCTAACTAACTACAACCACATCAAGGAATCATATCCGAGTCCACAAGCTAGGGTTAGAACTTGAATGTGAGAGAAAAAATTAATTTTCTTTAAATAACATAAATATCTTCTTCCTTTTTAAATTTGGACCTATTCTAGCTAGCCTGACCCTAACCCAAATGGGTTTCAGATATATTCGGGTCAGGGCCAATGTGCCCACTCTTATTCTGCCACCAATTTCATAGCCTAAATTTCAAAACTCGAGCCAAAAGTCACCGGGCTTAACCCATATTCCTACCTCTATTGTAGAGACACATAATAAACAAAAGACTCTCATTGAGACACATAATGAACAACAAGTCCTTGTAAAGGTACATAAGAAACAAAAGGCCTCCGTAGAGGCATATAATAAACAAAATATCCTTGTAGAGGCACATGTGAGCAAAAAGCCCCTATAAAGATATATAATAAACAAGGAACCCTTGAAGAGGTAGGAAATGCACAAAAAAGCCCTGGGAGAGGCACAGGTACTTGAAAACAATAAGTTATGTGCATAAAACTGAAAATGGAGTTGAAATAATATTGGGTTTGTTATAAGGAAAGGTGTGAATGACAATCAATTTACAAAAAGAATGTTGACCACCTTTGTAAAGTAAATACTAGTTGCCTTAAACAGTGAGATTACATGTAGATTTGGGTTCCCCAAAACTTCACAAATAGTCTTCCTATTTGTATTTAATATATCAAAGTAAAGAGAATACAACTCAATTCTCTCATTCTCTCTGCAGATTTCTTTCTTTGAATTTCTTCATATTTTCTTTGGTGTATAACACGTTATCTGCACAAATTGCTCTGCTCTTAAGGTAATTCTATGATCTCTAAAGGCTATTTAATTATCTATCTTGTCTATTCATATATAAAGTTTTCTATTACATCGATTATATTGCTATTATATTTTGTTTTCATTTTAGTTGTATCTATAATCATTGTGTTATTGAATTTCAAAATGAATGAAGGTTGACATTAACAAGTGCTAATGTAAGTACCATCTCTGGTACTTCAAATTTAAATGAAGGCTCCAAAAGAGAAAATATAAAGTCTATTAAGTCATATGTTATTGTGAACCAGAAGTTCAATAACCAAAATTTTTTTATCCTTTGGCATGACATGCTAGGTCAATTTGGTCTCCAGTAATAAATCGAATCATAAAATACTCACACGGGGATCCATTAAAGAAGAAGAAGATTCTCTTGCCTAATGAATGATCACATTTTGCTTGTTGACTTTACAAATTATTATTTTAATAAGATTATGTTCCCACCATTAAGGGAAGAAAAGTCGATTATAGAAGAATGACAATTAATTACATGGAATGCACTTATGATGTCTCATCTTAATCCCCATATAAACCAATGTGAACTAAAAATTCAAAGGTCATTCATTTGCAAAAACTTGTAAAACTGATTACCAAATACATTCATTAATAAAGAAAGTGATGAAGCCACACAAAATGGATTTTTAAATACTCTAGCAAGGATTGATGTCCTTGTAGGACAATTAGTAAATGAATCTAAGACACGCTTGAAGCGATGGAACACCTATTGGCTCAAAGACATAATTCCCCAAAATAGGAGAACACAAGCAAATCTTAATGCTCTTGAAGAAGAACAAATAAGACAAAAGGCCCCTATAGCATACAATAAACAAGAAGCCTCAGAGAGATACATAATAAAACAAAAGGTTCTAATAGGCATGCCCGACGTGACAATAAGCTCGTATAGTAAACGAAAAGCCCTAGTAGAGGCACATAGCAAATGAGTAGCCCTTGTAGAGGTACATTGTAAACAAAAGATCCTTATAGAGACATATAATAAACAAAAGGCTCTAGTAGAGGCATATGGAGGCACCAAGAAGCCTCTCAGAGAGGTACATAATAATAAACAAAATGGCCCTTGGTAGAGGACGTGAATAAACAAAAGGTCCTAATTAAGGTACATGGATGAACAACAAAACCCTATAGAGGTACATATTAAACAAAAGGCCTTTATGTGAGGCATGAAGCAATAAACAAAAGTGTCCTCAGAGGCACATGACGAGCAACAAGTCCTCAGAGATATATAATAAACAAGCGAGCCCTTTGAAAAGGTAGAAATGCATAAAGCCCTGAAGAGGCATATGTACCGAAAATAAGTAGGAGATCTCAATAAGCTTAATACAAGAGACAAAGTTCTAAAAGTAAGGTTGAAATAATATTTTATGTTTATAATATTTTCCAAGTGGCTTTAGACATCAAACAAAAGGATGAAGATCCCGAAATACAAAATGTAGAAGAATGTTGAAAAAGAAATTATTGGCCAAATTGGAAAAAAGGTTATGCACATGTAGAATTACAATTATTAATAAAACAAGAAGTTTCTAGACCTGTAGTCTAAATGTTTAAAAGTATAAAGCTTGTTAGGTACAAATGAGTATTTGTACAAAAGTGCCCTAACAGTCTCTTAAGGACTGGAAGTGAGTCTCACGGATGCTATTGAAGCATATTTATATGGATTATACATGAAAATCTCTAAAGAATTTAAATTGCTTTAAGAAAATAGTACAAATCCTCATAACATGTAATCAATCAAGATATAATGATCTTCATGGGATTGATGCAATCCATACTCATGTGGTACAATTGCCTTAGAGCGTATTTATTAAAGAAAATGGTGTGTGAACAACCCTATATGCTCGTGACTTTTTATTAAGAAATCATAAACCGAATTTGAGATTATTGTTGTATATGTTGATGATTTAAATCTTGTTGGAACTTCTGAAGAGTTCATAGAAAGTACAAAATATTTAAAGAAGGAATTTGAAATTAAAGTTTTTAGAAAAACAAAATTTTGTCTCGCCAGGACGAAAGAGCATTTTCCAACTAGAGTGTTGATTCATCAATCAACATATATTAAGAAGACCCTAAAACGTTTTAATATGGATAAAGCATTTCATTAAGCTCCCCAATGATTGTCCAACCACTTTATGTGAAAAATGACTCATTTCATCCTCGTGAAAAGGACGCAAATTCATTTATCCAAAATACCATAACTAAGTCTATTAGTGCACTATATTTTACAATTTCAGTATTGTCTGGGAATTATTGCTTTTTTCATCAATTTGACAGTCACCCATAGGTTTCCATCTAAATTCAAGATATTATAATTTATTACTAAAAATATATTTGTTTATATCTCTTTGTAGAACTACTAATATGAGTCTATTTTACTCAAATGAGTCAAATCACAATTACTCAGATATGCGGATGTGGGCTATCTTTTAAGTCCACACAAAGCCATATCACAAACCAACAAATACGCTAAAGTGATAATCTAGCAGATTTGTTCACAAAGTCATTGTCAACCTCAACATTCAAGAAGTTAACATACAAGATTGGAATGTGTCAACCAAAAAAGACATTGACATGAGGGGGAATATAAATGGATGCCACAGATCGTGACTCTTTTCCCTTCATCCAAGTTTATCTCACTAAAGCGATAGACAAGGTTTTAACGAGACAACCCTAATAAATTTCCTTAGTTCCATAATGGTCATTCAAGGATGCAGAAAGTAACATCAAACATCAACACGTCAATGTGTTGAATGACAATCAATTTTACAAGAAGAATGTTAACCACCTTTGTAAAGTAAATACTAGTTTCCTTAAAGCAAAGGAGATTACATGCATTCGTGTTCCCCCAAAACTTATAAATAGTCTTCCTATTTGTGGTTTCATTATATCAAAGTAAAGAGAATAAAACTTCATTCTCTCATTCTCTTTGTAGATTTATTTTCATATTTTCATTTGTTTACAATAGTTTCTTTCTAATATTTTTCAAGTGGCCTTAGACATCATACAAAATGATGAAGATCTCGAACCACAAAATGTGGAAGAATGCCGAAAAATAAATTATTGGCCAAAATAGAAAAAGGCTATGCATGCAGAATTACAATTATTAATAAAACAAGAAATTTTTTGACTAGTAGTCTAAACGCCTAAAAGTATAAAGCTTTCTTGGGTACAAATGGGCTGAAAGACTAGATGTGAGTCTCACGGATGTTGTCAAAGCATATCTATATGGATCCATAAATAATGAATATATATACATAAAAATCCTTGAAGGATTTAAATTGCTTGAAGCAAATAGTACAAAACCTCGTAGAATGTACTCAATCAAGTTACAATGATCTTCACGGGGACTGAATTAACTACACACACATGTGGTGCCAATTGCCTTAGTGTATATTTATTTAAGAAATGGTATGTGAATAACCATATATGCTCATGCATTTTTATTAAGAAATCACAAACTGGATTTGAGATTATCGTTGTATATGTTGATGAGTTAAACCTTGTTGGAACTCCTGAATATCTCATAGAAATTGCAAAATATTTGAAGAATGAATTTGAAATTAAAGATTTTGGAAAAAAAAAACTTGTCTCGACCTACAGATTGAGCATTTTCCAATTAGAGTGTTGGTTCATCAATCAAGCAACATATATGAAGAAAACCCTTAAATGTTTTAGTATGGATAAATCACATCCATTAAGCTCTCCAATGGTTGTCCAACTACTTAATGTGAAAAATAACTCATTTTGTCCTTACGAAAAGGGTGAAAATTTTACTTGGTCCTGAAATACTATATCTTAGTGTTATCGATTCACTTATGTATTTTGCTATTTGTATTGTCCAGATATTGTTTTCTTGTCAATTGATTAGCCAAGTGCACTTCTGCTCCAATTGGAAGACATTGGAATACATCAAACATCGTTATCTCCGGAAACTACCAGACGGCCTATTTTACTCAAATGCGTCAAAGCTTCACAATTATCGGATATGCATATATAGGCTATCTTTCAAATCCACACAAAATCATATCACAAAAAAATAAAAATGCTCTAAATGATAATCTAGTAGATCTGCTCATAAAGCCGCCACAACCTCAATATTTACGAAATTAATATACAAGACGCAATGGGCAATCAGCACATTGACATGAGGGGGAGTATAATTGGATGTTAATGTACTGCACTCTTGTTTCCTTCGTTTAAGTCTTGTCCTACAGGGCTTTACTAGTAAGGTTTTTAACGAGGTAATCCTAACAAAATTTTCTTATGTCCCATAAATTATTCAAAGGAAATATATTTAAAAACAAAAGGAATAATGGGCCACAATTTACAAAAGGAATGTTGATCAACTTTGTAAAGTAAATATTAGTTACCTTAAACAGTGGAATTACATTTCAGATTTGGGTTCTCTCAAACACTTATAAATTGTATTCTCATACTTGTATTTAATACATCCAAGTGAAGGGAATAATACTTCATTGCTCATTCTCTCTTCATATTTCTTTCTCTAAATTTCCCTTCATACTTTATTAGGTTTACAAAATCTAGCATTTTCTCTTCATATTTTTCATATCATCTGAAACTTATGTTTTAAGTTGTTTTTTTTCCATTCCCTAATATTGTCACACGTAGCCTAAAAAGATATTGTCTATTTCATCCCATAGACCCTTAAAATCAATCATAATTCAAAAAATTTATAACAAGTGGCGCACCTAAATTATATCATTGATAAACATATCCAATACGGTTAAGCCTAATCCATGGTCCACAATAAAGGCCATCATTTTTGGACTGCGGCAGCAGCAGATATTTCAATGGATGACCTTCAATCTTATCTTGAGTACCCTTTCCTACCACAATTTATTTGGCCCTTAATAATGTCTGGTTTATATGGTAGACCTGCTTCAAAAAGGCAGAGTATAAAAAGGGATAGTTTATATGGCATATCCGTTTCAAAAAGACAATATAAAAAAGGGAGGGGTTTGAGTCTAATGAGAAAAGTTACTACATTATTACTCAAATGATATCATCGATAAATGACATCAATATAAGGTAGGGTCTAATCCATGGTCCACATTATTACTCTTATTTTCAAGCATTTCTTTTCCTTCTTCGGGAATCTAATATTTCCCACATATGGTAGCATACCCGAAATTCGTTATACTGATGTTGATTCAGTTTCATTAATCTTTGTAGAGTGCAGCTCTGATTTCCATTTCCATCATCTCATTAGGAAAAATCAAGGAAAAGATATTGAATTTCACCATTTTGTCCAAGGCTACAATGGATGCCTTTGTGGAGATCTTTAGCAATGGCCTCAAGGCTCATTCCTGTTTATAACAATAATGATGTAAACCCACCGTAAGGGTAAGCTAAGTTAATGTAAAGGTATTAGGGTGAAGTTACCCAAGCCAGTCATAGGTTTGAGTTCGAGTCTATCGGGGGTTATCGGAGGGTTTAAGCTATTTATTAATTTTATGATCACAGCCCAAAATTATTCAAGATGTGTGCAAAATAGCTTAGACATCCAAGATTAAAAAGAAGAAAAAAAAACAATAATGATGTAGCTAATTCTCCTTCAATCATGTTGTACAAAAATAGTGTGTATTTTTATTTTCTCTTTTATATCATCTTTAACCCTTTTCTATTTTCAATCTTTATTTCCATAAATATATATTTTTTAAGCAAACAGATCAATCATCAATTGTTTCTATATGCATATTCAAGAATATAGATATGTGAATACTTTTTTTATTTTTTTATAATAAAATGAAAAGTGAATATTAACTACTATTATTACATTTTTTTTCATAATATTTAAGGATGCGAATAGTGATTTGACAATAAATTTATAGATAATATGTTAGAATTGGAAATGAAAAAAATGGATCATATTATCTCTAATATTGAGAAGATGTCAATTTAAAGTACTAAAAAAAAGAAGATAACATTGGTTTTTTTAACAGTGAGCACAAACACCCCAAAAGATTGCTCAAGCGCCACCATCGACTGCTGATGATCATTGTCTTATCGTGGTTTGTTTTATTATTTTGTAATGCAGTTGTGTTGTTTTTAATTGGGATTTGTTTATTATTTCTTAAATTATATTTTCTCATTTATAATTGTATGAGATTTTTTTTTTTTTAAAGAGACAAACAATCAATTCACCACTATTGGATGTCTGCCAAAGAAAGATATGCATAATCCTAATTATAACATGCTTAAATTAATCTCTTTTGTGAAGTGTATGAAAAGGAACCAAAACCCAATGAACCTTTTTCTAGGGTCTTTACCAAAATTGGATTAGCGTAATTCTAATAATAATAATAAAAATAATAATAATAATGATAATACATATTTAAGCTTTTAGCAAGAAGCACATGGATGAGATAATAACAACAAACACTATCTTATGAAAAGAGAACCTCCAATATTGCATATCATAAGGACAATTAATTAAGAGGAAGGGCCTTGATAAAATTGAATTTTTTTAAAATAGATAAATTTATTGATTTAGGTTAGTAATATAATCGATAGAAACATAAAATTTAAAGTGTTCCTGGCTTTGGGGATGTCCTGACGTTGAGTTAATAGCAAAAGATCGAACCGAGCATCTGATCAAAAATACTTAAAATACTCAGGATCTGCTGACATCTGGAAATGAATAGGATTTGATCCCAATAAGCTATATCGGATCTTATTTAAAAATTGTCGAGGAGTAAAAATCATGAAAGGTAACCGTTGACGTCACGGTATCGAAACCCGTAATAGTCGGTAATGGCTTGTCTGTAATGATTAATGATAATAGCAGCAAGAAAGAAAAATAGAAACTGACACAGATCGATATGGAAGAAAGCGAAAAACTTTGTGGGAAAGCGCAAATGCGGCTTGATGTAAGGGGTGATTTCGGGTGATAATAATGAAAAAATCACCCTTATTACAGTGGCCGAGGCCGATTTTGTCCCGAATCCTAACTAGAAAGTCTCAGCCTGAATATGACTAAAGGATTTCCGGGGGAGGGGCATGCATTTTTGAAAAAACAAAAATTCAAGGGGGGCATTTGCCCTCTTGAGTCTTACTTGGGGCGGTATTGTTTTTCTTTAACGAACAATGAAATGAGAAAAAAGAAAAAAAAAAAAAAAAGAAAAAAAAAAGAAGAACAGAAGGAGTGGTTAGGGTTTTTAAAGATAATATCTTACAATTAATAAAATTAAATTTGGGATATTAATTTCCACATGCCCCAATCTAATTGTAGAATCCATTTCATGGATACATATAAATTAATTTTAAACTTTCAGCTAACTTAATATTTATTTTTCTAACTAACTTCTTTTACATGAAGGCAAGAGACAATTGCCCAAAAACCTCTATTTTATTATTATCCGGAGTCCTCATATGCTTTATGGTTGATTGGTAATGCATATGACATTAAAGCTTTGGTCGATGAGTGCCTCATGATTTGGTTTGTCCTTTCAATAGCATATCATGGATAGTAAATCCTTCACCTGCTCAAACTAATTATTCTTAAACCATAGAGGAACTATTTTGGTTCACACGGAAAATGTTAGGAAAAAAATTAAAAGGAAGAAAAAAGTAATAAATTTTTCTATATACCAATGAAAAATTTAGAAAAAATAAATATATTTTATATTTTTTTCTTTAAAATAATAAATCTCTTTTTCTCATTTCATATAGTATAACATTCTAAAAATAAAAATAACAAGATAGGTATACATGATTGAGAATCAAATATTATATTAATATAGTGAAAATGAACTTCTCTTTTCGTTTCTCTTATTTTCATCGTTAATTTTTTAAGAGAAATGGTAGGAAAAATACTATCATATTTTCTTTAGCATTTTTTCAAATGAATTTTCCTTCATATTTTCATGTCATCAATTTTAAGAAAATGATTTTTCGGGGTATTTTCCATTCATACTCTCTTCACACGTTGCCTAAAAATATGTTTGTCTATTTCATCCCACTTAGACAATTAAATCAATTATAATTAAAAATATATATATAACACTTTATCAGGCCCACTCCGAAAAAAAAAAACACTAGGGGCCCTCCGTCATATCATTGACAAATGACATCCCAATAGGGTAGAGATGAATCCATGGTCACAATAAAGCCACCATTATTGTACTGCGGTTAGCGACAGATATTTTAATGGATGGCCTTCAGCCTTATCTTGACCCCTTCCCTACCATGGCCTTCAACCTATTGGCCTTTAACTAACCGTACGTTCTAAAAAGCAAAAATGTCACCTCCAATTCTTTTAATCAACTTCAATGGTATTTAAATAAAGTGATTTAAGTAACAAGAGCGAAAAGAAAAAAAAAAAAAAAGCTTATTTTTAAAAAATATTTTTATTTAAAAGAATAAATATAATTAATATGGTGTGTTCGTCTATTTCGATACAAAACAAGAAATCAATTATCATTTGATGGAAAAATCGATTAAAAAATTAGACTTATCATTGATATATTACAATATATCGGATTCAAAGCGATATATGGAGGATACTGCTGGATGTGTCAAGATACCAAAGTGAACAAAATTATTGTTGGGTTAAATTCAAATATAAATTTTAAACAAGGGATTACATTATAGGAAGGCGTTTAGGTGAAGGATCTGCGAGGAGTTCGCTTGCTTTGGATTTTAGCACTTGTTTGGCCCTACGCGGGTATGTTCGTAATGAGGTAAATGATTTTCTTTGCCTTTGAAATAAGGGCAATTAAAATCTGGAGTTTGGGTAAAGCTTCAATTACGTAGTTAAGGCTGCGCAAAACCTTTGTAGCGTGTTTTATCTTTTTGTTTCATCCACGAATTTGTTAGCGAAATTCTATTCTTTCTTTTGTATGGGTTTATTTGGCGCTTGATTAATGTCAATCACAAAAACTAATATTTGTTTGAAACAATTTGATTTTTGTTGCAGAGATTACAAAACCATTATCTCTAACAATTTTTTGAAAGATTTTTAAATGTTTGAAATGCTCCTCTAGAGAGTTTGAAAATATGAGAACATCATCAATGTATACAACAGAAAATCTAGTGTATTAAATTCAAATGTTTCGATTCATCGTATTTTGAAATTACGAAGGGGCATTTTGAGACAGCTTGACGTTACATTAGTTGTAATGTCGAATGGGCTATGAATACGATTTTGTACACATCTTTACAGTTTAATTTGAATTTATAAAGCAGGATTCGTATCGAATTTTGGAAAAATTGTTGCATTATAAATCCTTTGAATTAAATCCACTTTTTATTAGGTATTGAATCTGTCCAAGATTTGTAGGAGGCTTTATTCGAGGGTTTATAATTAATAGCTAACACTTGGAGTTCATAACTACATTACGAAGAACTTTTGGACGTAAAAATTGGCAGTACCTAAATGGTGGTGGTAGGTGCTATTAGTTTTGTTTAAAGAGATCATTAATCTCTTTTTGCAATATTCGAGGAGTTACGGACTCATTTGAATAGGTGCTGCTTTGTTGAGCTGTTTTTTGATTCAAAAGTCTTTGGCATGGTAATGTAGCAAGTATGTTGTTTCTGTCAAAATCGTTTGGTATAGAGGAGCAAGATTTTCTTATTTGTTTTTAATGGTTTTATTAACACTTGAATTTGTTCTGATTGCAGAAATTTTCTTCGGTTCTTATATTGAATTTCTTTGTTAGAAATTTTTAAATAGAAGATACCGGCAAAGAATTTTGAAAATGATAAGTATTTTACCGTTTAGACGAAATCACTGGCCGTGGGTCTACCGTAAATTTATGCTCGTGAATCAGAACTGACGTACCCAGTCATCTATTAATAATGACGAGGTAACGGCGTTGCTTTGTCGAAAATCTGGTGAAGTCTAAATCAGAAGGATTGGGTTTCAAGCTATCTTTAAATAAAGTTTTACGTTTCATTTTGATCCTTTCAAACGTTTGATTTTCACTACAAAATCAACGATGCCGTTTTGTCAGAACAAATCTGATCGCGTTTCCTTTGGGCGAAGATAAACTTGACCGTTAGAGATAGACTTTTTTGGTGCCGGCTTCAATAACATCATCGCTGAAATAACAGGATTTTGAGACATTGAGTAATTGTGGCTTTTATGGAAATGAAACTGACCAGTTTTAACTAATAAATCATTAAGATTACATGGGTTCTTGATAGGTTTATCACCGATTATATCTGACCGTTCCTCGATGTTGGCTAGAAATTCAAATTAAATGGTGGGCGGCTTTGAAATATCAGCGAAGTACAGTTCTGTCGAATGAATTTGACCACAGCTGGGTGAAGACGCCTTGACGAGGCGAGAATTACTGTTGAGTGCAGGCCTTTGCGGCGTCTAAAAAAACTTCATTCCTTCTACAAATTAAATCTGAGGGCTTATGCAAAAAAGTCAGTCGATCTGGCCAGAAAGCAATTTCTGCTTCGTGGCTCGGCTCGGATGAGATGACGCGTAGCTGGCGCGGCCTTCCAGTAGCGAAAACATGTCTTTACGGCCTCATTACTCTACTTGAGTAAAGTGAGTGTCAACTTATCTTAGCGCTGTTAGGAAGGCTGGAGCAAAATCCATGAGAATAAAATTTTCTTAAACTTTCGACAGATAGATTTGAAGAAGAATGGAAGCCGGACTACTGGCTTGGTGTGCTTCTGAATCTAGAAAACCACAAAGATGAGAAGATGAAACCAGTGGCCAGACGTATTGCACATCTCATTTGGCAGGCTCATTCATGAAGATTAAGTGATATTCAAAAAGCAATTGGCTCTTGAAAAGTAGGATAAGATTAGCTACTTTCAAGTCACATGTGATCATTTTGTGTGGGCCCGTGAGTACACTATTTTTAAATCGCGGTTGAAGCATGTTGAAGTCAGCAAAATTCTATGGGAGGGGTTGTCTCGTAACAAAGAAACAATTTAAGTTTAGAGTGAATGAGAGTGATGAGAGAGAAGCTGCAGGCATTGTATCTGTTCAATTTCATTTGTTAAAGGCTTTTCACGATCGAGAGCTTTTCGTGAAGTTTGTAAGTTTAATTTCAATCTTTGTGTGAATTTTGATTGAGTTATTGCGTACTTTTTAAATGTTTATTGAATATCTTGACTTGCAAACCTCTGAACCAGCTGATGGGTTTGGCAGACTTTGTTGTATCTGGCCTTAGCCATACTTTTGAAGAATTCAAAACTAATATTACTCTGTTCAAATTTTTATTTCAAAACTGTTTAGCCGTTTAAACTCACGGCGGGACCTTTAGCGATAAACGGTTTCGAAATAAACAGTATCTTCAGAACAATTAACTAATACTGTGGCGTTATGGTTTCTGACAAACTCACATTATATAAATCAGTTGGGAAGGTTTAATTCCCGACTGATATCTTATTTGAAGTTGAAGATATTTGAATAAGCGTATAAGCGTATCTTGATAAGCACAAATATGTGATAATTGAAATATTATTGGTGAAACACAGAAACTTTGATGAAGCATGTCGAGCTTTGGTATTTGGTAATACATTACTACAGCTTCTCTGTATGCTACATGCATTTCTACTTTGCTTTAAACCTGACAGGAGACAACCTACACCTATGGAACATTGAGACTTCATTTATGTTTGAAAATAAAGCGGCGTTACACCGCTATGTGACGAAAGTAAGAGGAATCTTATCTGCACGAGAAGCGATACTTTGAGTCGTATTTATCTTGCTTTGCGAAGTGAGCACGAGGTGGGAGCAAGTAGTCGTCTGCGTCACCTCATGCACTGTCTTTATCTTTAGGGGTTTTCTTGGATGTTTGTAGCACCAGGTGCAGTGCGAGCAACTCGTTCTTAACCCGAGTGCAGCGTTGAAAGGAAGAGAGTGATCTCTTGGTAATTTGAAACTGTGGTCTACTAGTAGATGTTGGCTTCAGCTTTGCGAAAGGGAAGTAAATGAGGCCGTAGCACATGTGCTCGATGGCGGAGAAGAGTGATACTGGCGTGATCATCACCATCACGAGTACAATCGGCAGACTAATGTTGAGCTGCATCGGCATTTGAGATAATACATATCTTGAGCTGAAGGAAATGAGACACACATGGTGAAATGCAGCAAAGGGTGAGACAAGCTGCATGGCTTTAGTGAAGAACTAATTTGAGGCACGGGAACTGATCCGTTGTGGCGTGCGCTGCAGAACTGAAGATATTTTGAGGCGCCCGCCATTTGGTTTTGGAATTCACAATCTTTGAGGAATGAGCCCCAGTGTAACGGTAGTCTGTAAGCCTCAATGAACTGGTGACTACTAACAAAAGTGAATAATGACTAGAAGAGCTTTCTGGGAGTGACTGAAATAATCAAAACTGATGAGCTAGGAGACATAAAATATTTGAGTGGCACCGCACCATTCTGAAACGGACAAAGTTCTTTGAACCACCATTCGATTAAAGAACCGAGGAATAATGCAAAGAAATGATGCAACTATTTTTGTAGTAAAAAATCCGTTTGAGGTCAAAATGTGGAAAATCTTATGATAATATTTTGATACGGCTCACTGTTGGAACTTTCAAAGGCCACAGCATTTTAATAGCGATAGATTACCGCCAGGGGCCGTGACAGTCCGCTGCACGAACTCGTAGCTCTCGGTAGCAAGCCGTAGAATACGGAGTTTTGTTTAGGTGAAGTAATATCATTTGAAAAATCTTTGGTTGCAACACCTGGCGATATATGATCGGGTTGAATTTGGGCTTGACAATCTGATGCTCTTTTGTTTGGTATACGAATTTTTGGGGGTTTGAAATGAAGGGTTAAGGGTTTTCCCAGGCTTGAGAGAGCTGGGATTTGAGTTTGAGGCCTTTTCATTTTGCATAAGGGCTTTTGGAAGTAGGTTTTGATAAAGATGCGAACTTCTTGCTCATTTTGCTGTAAAAATTCCGTGAGAAAATCAGGTAAAACATTTGAAGATCATTTTATAAATTGATTTGAAAGTAACGAGGATAAAATAGCTTGCCATCTGGCAAAAATCTGTTTTGAAACTAAGTTTTGAACATCTTTTTTATATATCATCTCTGCACTTTTAATCCAACTCTTAAGAAATTTCTTTATTTGAAAACATCATACAAAAATTACGGATACTTTTAAAACAATGATAAAATTTCTTTTAACCGTTAGATAAATTCAATTGTGGGTGAACTCAAAATCAGGAGTGAAATCTAACAATTGAAATTTTGTTACCAAAATCTTGTTTCAAAATTCCACCATATCCACATGTTTGTCTGTGTCTAATATAGGAAAACTACGGGTGAAGGATACCTAAACAAGGGAGTTCCTTAACCTGGATTTTGACCTGTTTAACTACCTGGGTATGTTCATCTGACCAAGGTAAAGGATTTTTCTTTAAACTTTGAAATAAAGGCTTAATTAAAATCCTAAGGTTTGAAGTCAAACTTCGACTACATAGTTACCAAGAGCTACCTAAAAACCTTTGTAGCTTGTGTTTTATCTTTGATTTCATCGAAATTTGTTAGCAAATTTTATTGCTCTTTGTATGAGTTTTATTTGACCTATTGATTAATATGAATCCTGCTTTAATATTTGTTTAAATAATTTGATTTTGTTGCTGGAGAGATTACCAAACCATTATCTATAACAATTTTTTGAAAGATTTTTAAAATATTGATATATAAGAGTTTGAAAATATGACATTCGTATTATACAATAAATGGTATGTTCTATTCATCTTCATTCATAATATTTTAGAAGTACGAAGGCGTTGCGAGATGACATTCGTTAAAATTCATGCTCATCGAATATGGGCTGGCGATACGATTTTACATCTTACGGTTTAATTTGAATTTGCCAAAACCGGATTTCATATCGAATTTTGAAAAATTGTTGCATTATAAACCCTTTGAATTAAATCCTTTTGTGAAGTATTGGATACCTAATCCATTGTACGAGACTTTTATTCAGGTTTATAATTAATCACTTCAACACTTGAGTTCACTTTCTATTACGAAGCTTTTGGACATAAAAGCACAGCTCCATGGTGAATGGCTAGGTCTTGTGGTTTTGTTAGAGATCATTAATCTTTTGCAATATTCAAGGAGTTCTGGACTCATTTGAATAGAGTGCATACCTGTTGGAATTTGTTTTTCATTAAATCTTTTTCATATGGTATGTTATAACCATGTTTGTTTTCTATTCCAAAATGCATTTTGGTACAGAGGAATAAGATTTTCTTATTTGTTTAATGGTTTTTATTCTTACTTGAATTTGTTCTGATTGCAAATTTTCTTCAGTTCTTCTATATTGAATTTCTTTGTTAAGAAATTTTACTTGTTTTTGTTTTTGTTGAAGTAAAGAAATAAAATCCATGACACAAGTTTATTTCTTTGACTTCTATTCCTCTATAATTCAAAAGGAATTTCTTGATTTTATATTTAGTTTTAATCCTTTATCATCTATTTAGAAAATGATATGGTTAGTAGGAAAGGTGTTCTAAACAATTTGATGACTTATATATTTTGACTAAGTAGAATGAAGTTTTAATGCAAATGCCATTTTGCAAATGGCCTTGTGGTATTTTGTATTGAACCTTGATGGATAAATTACTAATTTGTTGATAATCTTTGAGGAGGGTTTAACAAAGAAATATCTGATTAGGGAATTAATCATACGTTATAAGATTTGATGACTCTGAATGTTATTACAAAAGTTGCCTTGTAATCAGATTAGTTTCAAAGATTATCTTTAACATACCATCTTTGCTTTGTACTATAGTCGTCTTGTACTGCATATTCTCACTCTTCGTTTGTTTTAACCTGTTAAAAATTTATTTTGATTTTCTATACTTGTTGTTCTATCATTAATATTTGTGTGAAAATTTTGATTCATCAATTTGAATTTTATTTGTTTTACTTCTTGTTGTAAATCTTGTAAAGTTCTTTGGTTCTTGGTTTTGTGATGTTGTAAAATATCTTTCATTGTATAAATTTGACAAGTTTGGTTTAGGTTTGGATTTTTATACTTTGTTGTTCTAAAATTTTCTTATATACTTTTTCTTTGTTTTCTGTTTGTCTTCATTTGATCCTATCATTTTATTAACAGTTCTTGTTCATTTGTTATCATGTTTATGACACAAACAATTTTCATTTTCTATTTCTTGAATTTGTTTGAAGTTACAGTTTGAAGATGAAGTATTGTTCAGATAATATTCTTGCCGTTATCTATTTAGCTTATTCTTTAACGATTAGAAATTTATATGGCTTGCTTTTGGCCTTATTAAAACATCTAACCTCTTTTCTATGATGTTTTTATTTTGTTTTTTATTCTCCAGTAGGTTTGAGATTTAAATTTTTTATCTTTTAAATCTCTTGAATTTTTTATAAATTATTTCCCTATAGTTTGATTTTTTGGAAAGGAATGAGAGGTGGAATTGGCATTTGAATGTATATTGAGAACAAAAGAACCTAAATCTTTTTTGAAGCTTTAGAACCTTTTAATTTGATATTGAAGAGCTTAAGTTGAGTCACGCCAATTTAAGTCGCTTTCTTTTTGAGCGACATAATATCTTAATAGAAGTAAGATCGTCGTAAGAGATCGTTCAATTATATTATTTACCGCCGGGATTCGAATCTTTTAGGAGAATGCTCTTGAGAGTCAATAAAGGAATTTTCTTTCTAATATGATTACTCTTGCATCTGTTACAGTGCTGAGTTTGTTTGGAACTGCGTCATGATCTGATTTGAAATTCTTAAGTGTTACCATTATTTAAAAGAATAAATATAATTAACTTGGTGTGTTGAAGTCTGCTTCGTCTGAAACAAAGTAATTGTCATTTGATGGAAAAATCGATTAAAAAATTAGACTTATCATTGATATATTACAATATATCGGATTCAAAGCGATATATGGAGGATACTGCTGGATGTGTCAAGATACCAAAAATTCAAACAAAAATTATTGAAGACTGGGTTCCAAATTCAAATATAAATTTTAAACAAAGTTTCAAAACTTCAAAATTATGTAAGGTTGAAACAGAAATTTCAATCAAAAAATTCAAACAAAATTTCATACAGAATTTCAAAGAGAAAAATAAAAAATAAAATTGAAAAAAAAAAGTTTGAACAAAAAGACCCGAGTCTGAGTTGTCGGCGCCAAAGATACTAGTGGGATTGGCGGCACCGGTGGCGCTGTTATTGGGTTGTCCTGCAGTGGGAGACGGAGCAGTGGAGAAGCAAAGAAGAAAGGGTGCCACTAGTGCTGCTGCTGGGTTGTCCTATGGCGGGAGACGAACCAGTGGAGCAACAAAGAAGAAAGCGAAAGATAAATAAGGAAAAAAATGAATAAAAAAGAAAAAAGTGCAAAAGATAAAAGGAGAAAATATCAAAGCTTACCACCAGTGGTGATAGCCACGTGGTTTGTTAGTTATTTTAGGAAAGGCCGGAAAAATGTTCTATAATTAAATCTTTTAAAAATAATTTAGGGTAATTTTTTAGAATATTCTAAAATATAAAAAAAAAAAAAAATAGTCGTAATATATTAACATAAAATAAATAAAAAATAATTTTTTTACATTCAAAATTTAATATAAAATTTTATTCCTCAAAATTTTAAGCAACTATTCTAAAAATATGAGTCATGTTCCAAGTATAAATGTGGAGAATATATATATATATATATATATATATATATATATATATATATATATATATATATATATATATATATATATATATAAAATAAATAATGTTAATCTTTAAATATATTAAGTAATTAGTAACTTTTTTCAGAAATTGAAGTTTATTATTATAAGTTTCAAAATAATAAGTTTAAGCTTTAACAAAAATTTAGAGTTTTGACCAATTATTTTTATAATTCATAAAATAATTTTATTTTAATAAAAATATAAATATAATAAATAACTATACTATTAAAATAATTTGATATGTAAAATTAAATATATCTTTAAATTTTCCAATAATTTTAATTAGCGAAATTTATATAAAAATATCAGCATTCAAATATATTCGTTAAAACCGATATTTTCATTGTGCACCATTTCCCTTTTTATCTTTTCATTTCCTACAGTGAATCACCATTTTATCTATAAAAAAGCATTAGAACAGGTTCCTACAGAGTTTATAAGAAAGAAAAACACAAGAACATTCTTGTCAAATACGGAGATAGAAAAAAAAAAGTTAATATATATAACTCTTCAGGGAGGAATTGAAGGAAAAAATATCATAGGAAATATGTTTTTCAAAACTTGGGTTTGCATTGTTAGAGCACATGCCTTGAGTGGTGAGGAAGTGAGCAAAAATCAGCTAGAGCACTTCTGTTTTCCGGTGGACTGTCGAGCCCACTTGGACCGGCCTATTTTGGTAACTATTTAGTTCCATGTTCTGTAAGAGTAGATAGTATGCAACTAATAGATGAAGATGGTTTTTTAATTGCAGCCAATCTTATCGGAGAAGCAATTCACGAAAAGCTTAGAAGCAAGAAGGGAGTTTTGGAAGGTTTAGAGAAAATTTTCCAGAGGTCATCATCTAATTTAAACATAGAGCGATTTCTAGGAGTTACTAGTTCTCCAAAGTTTACAGTCAATGACATGGATTTCGGATGGGGACAACTACAAAAGACAGATCATATCAATTGATGAAGAAAAGTGCATATCACTTCATGAAAGGAAAGATAACAAAGGCGATATTGAAGTTGGTTTGTCACTCCCCAAGATTAAAATGGATGCTTTTAGCTCTATATTTACTAATGTCATTCGATGATTAGAAAAAGGGGAAACGTATTTTTAATCAATTTGTTGTGAAAAAACGTTCCTTAATAATAATTTTATATTGACAGTACATTCAATTCTACCACTGCTTGAAATAAATTATTTATTTCAAGCAGAATGTGCTTATGTATGGTCTTGCATGGTCAAATCTCGTGCAAGAAGCGGTGAGGATGTCGGTGAAAATGAATCGAAGCATTTGGCTTTCCCTGTTGATGTCCGGGCCCTTATGATTATGAACCTATCTATGCCCCCAACTCTTTTTTTTTATAAGCATGGACGTTTAAATCAACTTGCGTATATAATGATCTTCAGGGAACTCAAATTGATGAACCTTAAGTAAACCCACCTTAAACCATGTTAACTACTGGGTGTAGTTGTCGATGGGTACCGTTTGTTTTTACCGTTTTTTAAAATCAGTTTTTTGTTTTTAAAAACAAGAAAAATAAGAAAACATGCTAAACTACTGGTTATATTTATCGGATCTCCAAGGTTTGATGCTTACAACATGGATTTAGTTTCAAATAAGAATTTTAAAACTAAAGATAACATAGGTACCGTTTATTTTTACCCTTTTTGAAATTCAATTTTTTGTTTTGAAAAACAAGAAAAATAAGAAAAACACGTAAAACAACGTTTGGTTTTCAGTTTTTTATATTCCAAAAAATACGGAGAACATATGAAATACTTAATTCGTAAAACAAGAACCGCTTTTAGAAAACAGCAAAATGTGTATTCAAAAACTGTTCTAAAAAATATGAACCAAACAGAGGGCTATCCTGTTGGGCTCTTGAAAGCCAAAAATTTTTTAAAACATTTACAACTGTACTTGAAGGGTATGAAAAGATAACGAACACCAAGAATCTCTACCAAAGTTGGATAAATTTAATTCTAATAATAATAATAATACATATTTAAGCTTTTACCAAGAAGCATGTGGGAGAGATACCAACAACAAACGCTATCATAGACAAAGAGATAACTACTAATTATAATAAAGTCACATTCTAAATTATTCAAAAAATGCAGATAACGACTAGTGACTACACAATGTAAAGAAATACCACTGACCAAAAAATGATCCTTAAAGAAATTTTGCTTATCAGTTAAAGTTACCAAACAAAATATTTATTTTTTTGGCTTTTTCTTATCTTTTAATATTTTTGTATTAGAAAAGCTGGAAATATTGAAATATAGAAAATCATTTCTTTATGATCTAATTGAAACTTTTATATATAATTCATTTAGGGGTGTTCATAAATTGTAAAAAACTGTCCAAACCGTCCAAACTGAACCAAACCAAACCAAACGAAACCGCCCAATCTGAACCGAAACCGCGGTTTTCAAAATTCATAGGTTTGGATTGGTTTGAAATTCTTTAAAAACCGACACATCGGTTCGGTTTGCGGTTTAGGGGTGACAACCGATGGAACCGGAATAGACTAAGCCCAGATTAGATTAATATATATATATATATATATATATATATACACATATATATTCAGCGATCTATACATAGATAAGCAATATATATATTCTATTCAGCCCGGCTCATATTTATATTATATTCAATATTCATCCCATCTTGTTTCATTAAACTTTTAAGCGATTGTCTAGCCATACCATAATATATATATATATATATATATATATATATATATATATATATATATATATCTATCTACTCTATATCTCTATATTCTTCTTTTAAGTCTTAACCTTTTTTGTCATCTTCACGCAAGGCTAGAAAGCTAACTACGAATGATCCGGCCCGGCAAAATCAATCATTTGTCGCTCCTTAACAAATCTCCTCTGACAGGTCATCACATTCTGCCTCTTAAACCTCCAATTGTTCCCTGCTTTTGTAATCTCACCTCTTGTAAGTAGAGCTTGTGTTATTTTAAATTATGTTTTTTTTCTTTTTTCTTGTGGATTTGTATTTGAACTAGGTAATGAAAGAACTCATAGCCTCTTGTGGGTCCTTAAATTCGATTTCCTAATTTATTTTAATTCATGTCTTTGTGGGTTGTGTAAACTCATGTTGAAATTTTTTTTTACATACAACATGTTACTCTTTTCAGTCAAGTTTGGAATTTATTAACTTTTTTTCAGCGTCGAATTTATTGACCTTTTTCCATATCTCGCGAAATTCAAATTAAATGTATATAAGGAAAATAAAATTTTATTTTATTTTTTATATCATCTAAAAAATATTTTTTAATGAGTTATTCTTGGAAGCTAAATGTGAATGTTATCATATAGACCATAAATATTAAATTCCAAGTCTAAAATATTAAACTTAATAAAAAAATTCACCTTAAATAAATTTTTAATTCTATTTATGATATTGTACCTTCTATATTTACCATAATATAGATTTTACAATGCCTATTAATTGTAATGACAAAAATAAATTGAATTAAAGTGTTTAGTTATAAAAAAAATTGAATTAATTTCATAATTGTTACAAATAGAATTTAGTGACAGATCATACATAGTAAATTTCAAGAAATTTAATTTCTTTAAGTCTTCTTTTTTCCTTATGATAGTTCTACTAACTTATGCCCGTATACAACATGTCCACAATGTTTTAGATCATCCTTATCAATTACCCCATGTTGAAATTAGTAGCTTAATATAGAAAGTGAACTAATATTTTTTTTAAACTCAGTAAATTGTAGGTATTGAAGACTTTAGAGAGAATAAAGTAGACACTTAGCCACACACTAAGAGAGTATTGTACACTTTATTGATATCAAACCATGGGTTTTGATACTTTTTGGAATGCTAAAATAATTAAATAAAAAAATGAATTTTTTATGAAGATGTATATATAAATATGTAAAAATAGAAATGTTTTGTTACTCATATCAAATCCTCCATAGTCACTTATGTCCATTTTATTATTTTAAATTATTTATTTATAGAAAAACAAGTTTATATTTTGATTTCCAATTTCCTAATATAAATTACATCTTATTAATTGTTGTAAGAATGGATGAGATCTGTCATTAAATATTTGAAGGAGTTACATCAAAAGAGAATAGTATCAAAATGAAGGAGAATAAGGCAAAGTGAATAATTAGAGAAAACAATAGCGTTGAAATGACAAAGAAAGATGAAGGTAAAAAACCATCAACTCCACAAAAAATTAAAAGAACGAAAGGAAGTGAGAGGATAAGAAAATTTTCTACAATATAGGATCATTTCACTCTAAATAACTGTAAGAAAAATCCACATGCATCATGCAATTATTGTGGCCAATCTTATGCTAGTGATTCTAGAAATAGTGGGACTAGTAATTTATGGAGTCACTTGCAATCAAAATGTAGAAAATCTCCTTATAGAATGATTGATAAGAAACAAAAGACCATTAGTTTTGATACTAAGAAAGAGGTCGGGGATGGTGATAGTGCTAATTTTGGGAATTTAAAGGTTGTTAAGTATGGTCCTGAATCAATTAGAAACCTTGGCATCAATGATTATTCGTGATGAATTGCTTTTTAGAGTCATTGAAGGGGAGGGATTTAAGGATTATCCCTACTTATTAGAACTGGAGTTGTAATTCCTTCCAGCATCCTTTGTTTGAAGAGATTACATGAAACTTTTCGTGGAGAATAAAAAAATTTTGAAAAACCATTTGAAGAATGAACGTTTGTGCTTAACAACTGATACTTGGTCATGTGACGCCCCTATCCCGGGGGTCCCGTTGATAACCCGTCAACCCGCGGAAACCTATGGATATCGGGTGCCCCGATATGCGCTCATATCTCCGCCTGTTGAGACCTCTTCACATATAATTTTCTTCTGAATAACCCATTTCTTATAAAATTACAAGAGTTTGATAAACAATATTATACACTTTATGTCAAATATATTAAAATTAGATTCTAATATATTTTGCAAATAGCATCAAAATTCTTAGGCTTTCTTTGTGCTCACGGCCTCGGAGGAGCGTGGAGTCTTCTCGTGTACTAAGGGGGTCCACGACCGAGGTGAGCAAAGCCCGGGTAGTGATAATCTCTTACCAAGGGTTACTCAGCTTTAAGAGCTCTGGTGTCAAACCAACCCATACACATCAAGTGAAAGTGTCTACATGAATGTCGTATCTCATGCATAAGATATATCATGCCCATAATAAGAGTCACTCACGGAAACTCTCACACACATGCCTATGCCAAGTGTAGCGTCCTTCAGTAGTACCAATGACACATGCTCTTGGTATGCCGGCTCACAGTACCATGAAAGTGCGATGGGCAACTAATCTCGAGTCAATCTGACTCCCATCCTGCTCACAGGTCTAAATGATAAACATAGCAGGTGTATTGTTTTGGGAAGACGGAACTTTTAAACACACGCGGGTCTCTTACCTTACACGAAATTTCGGATATCCTTGGGTCTCTTATACCCATACAGAAATTTCGGATATCTCCGCGGGTCTCTTACACCCATATAGAAATTTCGGATATCTCCGCGGGTCTCTTAAACCCATACACCAGTCCTTTCACCTGAGGGGATTTACAGCCCCCTTCTTTCTTCTCCCAACACACATTAATTACCATTCATTTGATAATTTGGACCATGGGTCTTTTATTAGACGTCGTCCTAAAAGACCAATTTACCCCACATTCACCTATAATGGTGAACAACCAAACCGTACACCCCACACCCCACACCCAGTAGAAGCGTGTACTGCTGCACATAAATATGATGATACTGATTCATATATCGATTCGATGGTTCGCCTGAGAATTATTTCATATAATTCAAACCATTCATGTTAACACATCAATTAGCATGCATTAACAATACTCATTCTTCACAATTAACACATGTTATTCAATTCAAGCAATAACATGCTAGTAAAACACATAGACAATTTCATTCCATCAACAAATCCCGGACGGTACAAGGCAGTCCCACTACAAGCCGTAGGCGTCAGGGCGATCCCATCACACATTAAATCCCTACCTTTGGGGACCGAGATGCTGGCCATTCAGGCCTCACACCTCCCAAAACCATTCATTACCATTCATTTACGCTTCCTTGATACATGACTAAACAAAGGATGTCATACAACCTTCCCTAGGTTAACACATGGCAATTTATATCCAACATAATAGCCTACAACATGCCATGCATTGGTCATGTCAAAACCTGGCTATTTACATAAACCGACAACAACACCACTTTACTTGGTGAAACATAGGTTTTGATGAGTTATGATCACCTTTGCCCTACACAGGCATGTGGCAGAAATATTGACTAAATGGGCTTTCCATAGAGTCCAAGAACACCCAAAACAAAATTCGGACGAAGAAGTTATGACCATCCGAAGTTAGAGGTCACACATGAGTAGGCAACCCTACCCGGCTAGCTCTACCCGACCTGCCCTGGCCGACCTGCCCTAGCCGGCCAGCTCTAGAACACACTACCCTCCATAAGCATATGGATGGAATCTTGACTCAATGGTCTTTCCATAGAGTCCAAGAACACCCAAAACAGAGTTCGGACGAAGAAGTTATGACCGCTCGAAGTTGGAGGTCACACATGAGTAGGCAGCCCTACCCGGGCAGCCCTACCCGACCTGCCCTAGCTGGAAAGCTCCAACACCCACTACCCTCCATAGGTACATGGATGGAATCTTGACTCAATGGGCTTTCCATAGAATCCAAGAACACCTGAAACAGAGTTCGGACGAAGAAGTTATGACTGTCCGAAGTTGGAGGTCACACATGAGTAGAGCGACCCTACTACAGGCCGGCCTACGGAAGCATACTTGCGGCGACTCGATGTTTGCCTCCGTAGGCCACGTGGGGAATGCGAACCGATGGAGACTTAATGGAGATCGAGAACACTTTCGGACGAAGACATAGGGGTAGTTAAACCCAGTTGAGCTGACCTAACTTAGCCAAGCTGACCTGACTTGGCCGAGCTAACCTCTGCTTGAGTGACCTGCAGCGGTGACCTGCATTTGAGTTGATGGCCTACAGGCCGACCTGCGGGGCTTTCACTTAGACTATTCAGGATGAGGACCATAACTTGGGCTACGAGGTTCGATTGAAATTCAAAGCCTAACGTAAGCTATTTGATGTGAACACAATTTACTGAAGGAATCAGCACTTGAATTTCAGCTATTTCCACCCAAAAAATCAGTTCTAAAGTCGGGTTAATGTGTCTTCTGCAATGTAAGCGACTTCCGTGGTTCAAAATACAACCAAATATTCCCCTCAGGGAAAGACAACCAACACCGTTATTTATTTTAACTCTAACACATAAAAAAGTCACACAAGGAAAATTACTTAGTCGAATCGGTCCGGTGTCAGCTTGATCCCAGATCTAGCGCGTGGCTAAAGTCTTGGGATGGTTCGCACGGCCACTCACGACCTCACGCAGCCATGCCATTTGGACGACCTTGACAAGGATTAAACCAAGTAGGAGAAAATCCCTACCTCTCGGAGTTTGTCGAAAGGCTCACAGCTCCCGGTCTCATGTGAAGCCTTTGTTGTGAGGATGAGACTTTTCCCCTTCTTGCTTGAAGCCCAGGTCGGTCAGGTCGTGGAAATTTAAAGAGAAGGTGGAGTCTCTCTCTCTAAAATTCTCTCTTTCCCTCCCTCTTTCTTTTCTACTCTCTTCTCCTCTCCCCTCTCCCCCCAAACCGGTTTGGAGAAGATAGAGGTCAAGTGAGATGTCATCTCACTTGCCACATGTCACACTTTTAGTGGCCCTTAGGATTACACCTTATCCTCTTATCCATCTACCATGGATTTACCTCCAATGACATGATACCACATGTCACCTATGACCCATACATGAGCTCATTGTTTGAATTATCTCACGCTTGACACGTGGCACACTATGAGCCACTCATCACATGCCAAGTGTCCTGGCCTGCTGGTGCCTCAGCGTGAAATTTTTGACGGTCTCGGAATTGACGAGTCGACATGGTAGCTAGATTTCTCGAGACGATTCCTAACGGTGAAGTCTGTTTGTCACGAGGCCTAGAAAATTCAGATTTTGATAGAATTTAGCGTTCTACCCTTCTTGGAAATGCGGATCTTTAGGGGTTTCACGTTCTCCCCCTAAAAGAATTTCGTCTCGAGAGATTCCACTATCTGTAAAACCACATGCATATCTAACCCTACATAAATCAAATACCTTTGGTGTGTAAGCAATGACCTCCTAAGGTCACAATCGCTGACAACCCGTCGGGTCGCCAACCTAATCCATGTCAAGAATAACATCCAAATCCGATATGTCTACAACCCGAAGGTCCTCTATGAACTGACCCATTCATCACCCCTTTTTCCTTGAGCGGTGCTACTTGCCAACCACTAATACAAGTCAATATAATCTCCAAATTTAAACCAAATTCATTTCCCATATACTATGTACCAAGTATATGCTTTATACAATGCATAACATAACGTTTTTTTTTTTTTTTTTTTTTGCACATTTCACGTCCATTTTACCTTTCCGAACCCCTAAGGTTATGTTTTCCAACCCTAGTGTTCCTTGTTTTCCATACATACTCAATCACACATAAATGTACACAACATGTAACACACATCATGTTATACACCAAAGCACACATAAAAATACAATGCATGTAGTGTTCTAATCCTGTCCCATGATTGCCTAGGTAATCACATATCTAAACCCTGACATCGAGCTGTGATACTCATATCAAACACGCCCAATGACCATGGCCTAAACCGTGTCCCATAAGCTCTAGGTAATCACCTACCTAGACCTCGATACCCAAGCGTGTGGCGACATCGGATCACGAGCACTAGGTAATCATAAGCCTAAGCCTAACACTGACTATACTAAGATGTGATGCTTATACCGAACACTGAGTTCCAGGTAACTCGCATACCTTAGCCTTGAAACCTAGCTGAGACGAGCTAGTATCAAGACCATACTTGTGGATACCCACACTCGAGCTCCCTAGGTAATCGTTTACCTAAGCTCTGATACCATGCTGTGATGCCCCTATCCCGGGGGTCCCGTTGACAACCCGTCAACCCACTGAAAGCTATGGATATCGGGTGCCACAGATATCAAACTCGCCATGTCTCATATATTGAGACCTATTCATCTCATTTTCTTACAAATAACCCATTTCTAATAAAAATTCACAAGAGTTTGATAAACAACTCTTATACACTTTTTACATGCCAAAATATATTAAAATTAGATTATTCTAATATATTTTACAAAATGCTTATCAAGGCCACAACCCGGCCTTCTTCGTTCTCACGGCCTCGGAGAAGCATTGTCTTCTCATGTATCTGAAAGGGGGGTCCCACGACGGGGTGAGAAAAGCCCAGTAGTGATAATATCCTACAAGGGTTACTCCGCTAAGAGCTCATGCGGTGGTGAGCCAACCCATACACATCGAGTGAGATGTCTACATGAATGGCATATGTCATCGTGAGATGTCATCATGCCCATATCTAAGTCACTCACCAGACTCTCACACATGCCTATGCTAAGTGTGACAGAAAGCTGTCCTTGGTAGTACCAATGATACATGCGAGTACTTCTGGCTCACCGTACTCAATCTGTGAGTGCTAATGGGCAACAAATCGAGTCGATCAGGCTCTTATCACCGCGACTCTAGGTCTTAGTGATAAACATGACCGTGTATTTTCTTTGGGCAACAAAACTTTTCGGCTTACACCGCGGGTCTCTTACACCCACACAGAAATTTTGGATATTTCCGCGAGTCTCTTATACCCATACAGAGATTTCGGATATCTTAATGATCTCTTACACTCATCTAGAAATTTCGGGTATCTCATGAGTCCTCACTACCTTGTCTGAAAATTTCGTATATCTCACTTGAGACCCAGTTTCGGATATCCTCACGGGTCTCTTACCTCCCTGAAATTTTGGATATCTCTGAGTCTCTTACACCCATACACTGATCCTTTCTCCTTAGAGTTCACGGGCCTTCTTTCTTACCCTTTTGCATAATTACCATTCATTTGATAATTTGGACCATGGGTCTTTTATTGGACGTCGTCCTAAAAGACCAATTTACCCCACATTCACCTAGAATGGTGAACAACCAAACCGTACACCCACACCCAACTAAAAGCGATGTACCCATGCACATGAATGCAATGATACCAATTCA
Source organism: Tetrastigma voinierianum (assembly GCA_016808115.1). Classification (NCBI taxonomy): domain Eukaryota; kingdom Viridiplantae; phylum Streptophyta; class Magnoliopsida; order Vitales; family Vitaceae; genus Tetrastigma; species Tetrastigma voinierianum. Next base: position 713,759 of record JAEQBH010000123.1, read on the forward strand.
CATATCCAATTCCAATGGTTCATACACAATTATATTTCATATAATTCAAACCATTCATGTTAACACATCAATTAGCATGCATTAAAAATTCTCATTGTTCACAATTAACACATGTTATTCAATTCAAGCAATAACATGCCAGTAAAACACATGGACAATTTCATTCCATCAACAAATCCAAGACTACACAAGGCAGTCCCACTACAAGCCGTGAACTGTCCGAGGACAATCCCCATCACACATTCTGTCCCCTTCCTTTGGGACCGAGATGCCTGACCATTCCTGGCCTCACACCTTTCAAAACCATTCTCATGCCATTCATTTTACGCTTCCTCGATCCATGACTAAACAAAGGATGTCATACAACCTTCCCTAGGTTAACACATGGCAATTTCTATCCAACACAATAGCCTACAACACGTCGCCATGCATTGGTCATGTCAAAACCTGGCAATTTACATCAACACAACCAAACAACCTGCACACTTGGTGAAAAAAAATGGTTTTTAGTAAGGTTATGATCACCCACTGCCCTCCATAGGAACGTGGAAGAAATCTTGATTAAATGGGCTTTCCATAGAGTCCAAGAACACCCAAAACGGAATTCAGACGAAGATGTTATGACCGTCCGAAGTTGGAGGTCACACATGAGTAGGCAGCCCTACCCGGCCAGCCCTACCGAACCTACCTTGGTTGACCTGCCCTAGCCGGCTAGCTCTAGAACCCATTGCCCTCCACAGGCACATGGCTGGAATATTAACTAAATGGGATTTCCATAGAGTCCAAGAACACCCAAAACGGAGTTCGGACAAAGAAGTTATGACCGATTGAAGTTGGAGGTCACACATGAGTAGGCAGCCCTACTCGACCTGCCCTGTCCGACCTGCTCTAGCCGGCCAGCTCCAGCACCCACTGCCCTCCACAAGCATGTGGAAGAAATCTTGATTAAATGGTCTTTCCATAAAGTCCAAGAACACCCAAAACGGAATTCGGATGAAGAAGTTATGACCATCCGAAGTTAGAGGTCACACATGAGTAGGCAGCCCTACCCGGCTAGCCCTACCGGACCTACCTTAGTTGACCTGCCCTAGCCGGCCAGCTCTAGAACCCATTTCCCTCCACAGGCACATGGCTAGAATATTAACTCAATGGGATTTCCATAGAGTCCAAGAACACCCGAAGCCGGGTTGAATGAAGAAGTTATGGCCAGATTCAGTTTGAGGTCACACACATGAGTAAACCGAGCTTACCACGACACCTTACTGACCGACCCTACCCTTGCTAGCCCGGCTCTCCGGTACCACTTTACTCTCCACGGAGCATATGGATAGAATCTGGACTCAATGGGCTTTCATAGGTCAAGAACACTAAAGCGGGTTAGGACGAGACATAGGGGTAGTCAGGCCAGTAGGCGAGCGGCTGGTTGGTGACTGGCAAGTGTGACCCTAGCGGGCCGACCTCACAGCGGTGACCTCTAGCAGCTTTCCTTAGGCGTTTAGGGTAAATGGACCATAACTTGGGCTACAAAGGTTCGAATTGAGAAATTCAATGCCTAACATCAAGCTCACTGATGTGGCTACAATTTACCTGAAGGACTCATTGCGGAATTCCTTTATTTCCACTTTAGCCAGTTCTAAGTTACGATTAATGTATTACTACCACAATATGGCAGCTTCCCATGGTTCAAAATACAACCAAATATTCCCCTCAGGGCAAGACAACCAACACTGTTATTTATTTTAACTCTAACACATAAAAATGGCACACAAGGACAATTACTTAGTCTAAGATCGAGTCCGGCTTGTCAGAACGACCAAAAATCTGCTTTGTATCACAAGTCTTAGGGGTTTACCACTGACCACTCATGACCTCTCACAACTCATGCCATTTGAATGGCCCTTAGATAAAGTTAAACCAGAGTAGGAAAAGCGCTGGCCTCTCGGAGTTTGTGAACTCCCCCGACTCGGAATATACATGCGAAGCCCTTGTCGTGAGGATGAACTCTTCCCCTTGCTTCGCCTAAAATCGTCGATCCGATCGTCGGGAAATTTAAAGAGAAGGTGGAGTCTCTCTCTCTAAAATTCTCTCTTTCCCTCCCTCTTTCTTTTCTCTCCCCTCTCCCCCCAAACAGGTTGGGAGAAGATAGGGGTCAAGTGAGATGTCATCTCACTTGCCACATGTCACACTTTTAGTGGCCCTTAGGATTATACCTTATCTCATCCATCCACCATGGATTTCCCTCCAATGACATGATACCACATGTCACCTATGACCCATACATGAGCTCATTGTTTGACTTATCTCACGCTTGACACGTGGCACACTGTGACCCACTCATCACATGTCAAGTGTCCCGCACTACTCTCGGTGCCTCGAAAAACGTGAAATTTTGATGGTCTCGGAATTCGACGAAATTCGACATGGTAGCTAGATTTCTCGAGACGATTCCAACAGTGAAGTCCGTTTTGTCATCTGAGGCCTAGAAAAATTCCATATTTTTACCAAAATTTAACGTTCTACCCTTCCTCAGAAATCTGGATCTTCCGGGGTTTCACATGTCATATGTTCAAAATTATAATTATATGTGCTTAACTGCTCATTGGATTGATCAAGATTGGAAGTTATAGAAACGAATTTTGAAATGTTGTCAAGTTTCTAATCATAACGGAAGCATAATTGGAAGGGTAATTGAGAGTTGTTTGTTGGATTGAGGCATTTAGCATGTTCTCGCAATTACTGTCGATAATGCTAGTTGTAATTATTTAGCTATTGCTTATTTGAAAGATCAATTTTCTTAGAGGTGTAGGTCTTAAACAATGAATTCTTGCATGTTCATTGTTCTACACATATTTTAAATCTTGTTGTTCAAGATGGTTTGAAAGAGCATAATGAGTCTATTATCAAGATCTAAAATGCAGTTTGATATGTTAGATCATCTCTAGCTAGACTTATGCTTTTAAAAAGTGTGTTGAACATGTGAAAATATCAAATAAAAGTCTCTTGTGTCTTGATGTGGAGACTAGGTGGAATTCCACCTATTTGATGTTGGATACAGCATAAAAATTTGAAGCAACCTTTGTTAGGTTACAATATCATGATGCTTAATATAAGAAACATTTTGAGAAAGAGAAAATTAAGGGCTATCGGAAAAGAAGATTGGAATAGAGCAAGGGTGTTTGTTAAATTCTTGAAGATGTTTTATGATGTTACTTTGAAGTTTTTAGGATCTTTGCATGTTACTTCAAATATTTTTTTTAAAGAACTGGTGGCTATGCAAAGAACATTGCAAAAAATGGCTAATGGGGGGGATAAAGTGATAGTTGTCTATGTATGTAGAATGAAGGAAAAATTAGCCAAATATTGGGAAAATTTTAGCAATGTCAATTATTTATTGCATGTTACTATTGTTTTGGATCCCCGATATAAGATGAAGTATGTGAAATTTTGTTTTGAGCAAGTATATGAAGCAAGTGAAGCTGTCACAAAAATTGCTTTAGTTGAATCAACTTTCAATCGATTGTATGAATGGTATTATAATTTTTATTCAAGTGAACTTGGGAATAAAATGAATACTCCCACTAGATTAGAAGGAATTGATGATATTGATAATGCATTTGAAAAGAAATTGGAAGAGGAGGCATATTTGGAGACAAAATCTGAAATTGGAAAGTATCTATTAGATAATCTTGAAAAGTTGGGATCTTCTAATATTTTGGATTAGTGAAAGTTGAATGCTGCTAATTATCTGATTCTCTCCAAGATGGCAAGAGATATATTGGCAATTCCTATTTCAACCATCGCTTCTAAATCCGCTTTAGTACAAGTTGACGTGTACTTGATGCATTTAGGAGTTCGTTGCTCTCACAAGCGGTTGGGGCATGGATTTGTTCACAAAATTGGTTGAAGAAAGATCACACAATCAATTTGCAATAAATTTTAAATGAGGTTGAAAAATATGAAGACATTACACAAGGTATTATACATAAATCTTTTGGTTTGGTAATTTATATTTTTGTGATATATAAAATGACAACTCTTCTTTTTTCTATGTTTTGCTAGAGATTGGAGAATCAAGTAAAATTGTGAAGGAAGATCCAATGGAAGAGGATATGTGAAGCTTTGACATGTGAAGCTTTTTTCTATGTTTTTTGGGTTGTGTGAAATTTAGATTTATTGGATAATTTGTATCGATGTTTGAGAGAATTTGTAGTACTTAATTTTATTAGAATTATTTTAAACTAATTTTCTTATCATGTTTGTTGAATATTTTATTGCTTAAATTTTCGGCAAGTTTATGAAGAAAAATGTTGACTATTTTATTTATAATTATTTCCTTTATATACATAAATTGAGTTTAAACCGCAGTTCAAACCGTAAACCGCAAACCGAACCGAACCGCAACATTAGGTTTGGTTGGTTTGAGTACTTTGAATGGTTTTGATCGGATTGCAATTTTTTCAAACCGATGTTATAGGTTTGGATTAGAATATGATAACACCGAGCAGATCCACGAACACCCCTTGATCCATTTCATGCTAATTAAATAAAAGCATGTGCTCTAAGTTTTTTATTTAAAAATGTATTCTCTAAAAATTAGATAAAAATTAAAAAGATAGATTTCTTGTGACGCCAACTCGGCACACGGTGTCAAGCGAGGGTGTCATTTTTTTTTTTTATAAACTTATAACCTTTAAGCTGGTTCATTCATATAATGTTAAACATTTAACTTGTACTATATTCTGTACTAGCGGATTACAAAATATATACAAGCTCCATATATGGAAGTGTTCAACATTTATAATATTTACATTGTTTACAAAAACAAAACATATACAAAAATAGATGAAAAGGTCTTTTAGTGGGCACCTAGTAGTGTGTTGGCCTTGGTTGCTGATGTGGAGTGTCCAGACTTCTCGTTTCTGCTTCTCCTGTACCTACACGGATGAAACACCCGTGCTATAGCTTAGTGGGAATTAATACATATGGATGACCTCTAATAAGGGTCATCACACTTCTATACACATGCATACACATCTAACATATCATATCATTTAAACATGCTTATACATATTTCATATTTACTTATCATACCATGTTTCATTTCTTATCATTTTACACTTTGCTTCATGTTCTTGTCACAATATACTTGTCATCGCATAACGGTGCTATGCTTCTCTTATCATATCATTTCATATGTCATATTCAAGTCATTTATTTTATGTTTTAAATGCTTTGCATAAGCGGCAGAAGTTGATAAAGAAAACTATAAGGGCTGAAGGCTACGTACTCCTTTATGCGAAACAATGGTCTATAAAAGAACCGAAAATGATTATCGTTGTGTGAGGCGACCATCTATAAAATTTGAGTCTTTATTATCGTTATGCGAGACAATGACCATCTATAAGGGCAGAAGGCCTTGTAATGACCAAGCAGACCATTGATTAGTATGTTGTAGACTTGTTTTTCCCTAATGACCTAAGTTCTAAGAATAAAATCCATGTGTATTTTATGTTTAGTACATATCTTGAATTCCCGAATAATTATTGTCATTCAGTAATCATATGGGATATTTACAATCATTTATTTGTATCTTTGCATTTGTTTTATATCTCATTATATGCATGAGTAACTATGGTTAACATGTATGCTTATGAGCTATTTACTAACATTCCAATTTCATCAAGCTAAATATATGGATGGATTCTAGACTCAAAGGGCTTTCCATAGAGCCAAAGAACATCCAAAACGGAGTTCGGACGAAGAAATTATGATCGTCAGAAGTGAGACTTCCCCATGAACAATGGCTAAAACTGACTAGCAAGGCCTCTTGTTTTTCGTGATTTTACGGACCTAATATGAGGTTCCAATATTATCAAGATATATATGGATGAATTCTAAACTCAAAGGTCTTTCCATATAGTCCAAGAACATCCAAAACAAAGCTCGGACGAAGAAATTATGATCGTCCGAAGTTGGAGGCTTCCCATGAACAGTGGCTACAAGCAACTAGCAGGGCCTACTGTCGTGATTTTCGGACCTAATATGAGTTCTAATATTATCCATCTATATATGGATGGATTCTAGACTCAAAGTTCTTTCCATAGAGTTCAAGAACATCCGAAGCAGTCGGACGAAAATTACTGACCATTGTTCGAAGTTGGAAATTTTATTAACATCTCCTAAAACCCCAATATTTCCTTAATACAAATATTCCTCACTTGAGGATTACAATCAACCAACTCAAATTCAAAACACCACCAATATACCAAGTAGGGTTCTTTTAGACCCAAATTCATCAAAAATGGGTTTATGGTTTGATTTTTCCATACAAAAACATAGACACCTATCCAAAGTTCCATACACAAATTCCAAACATTCTATACTAAAATCCATAATTTTTCCATACAAAAACCTAGACTTCCATACCTTTGTCCTTCTCCCTCTTCTTCTTTCTCTTCTCTTATCTTCTTCTTCCTCTCTTCACGTTGGAGCTCTCCCAAAAATGAGAGACCAACTTGAGATATTTTGCCTTTTTATATGATCAATTTTCCTTTTATTACCTTTTATCCTCAAAACCACTTTATTATTTGCACCCTGATTTGTGCTATTTCTACAATAGACTCTCATCTTCTTGTCATATGACTATTATGTCCTTTTTTGACAAATTACAAATTTACCCTTGCTTATCTTTTACAAATTCCGGGTTTCTCCATTTTCATGTTTGCATTTAAATTACGAAAAATTCAAATTATACCTACAAAATACCCTAAACACGTTGAAAACGACTAGGGTATATTTTGGGGTGTTACATTTATTTTTAGAAAAAACAAACAACTAAATACTTAATCCTATTAAGAATTATTCATAACAAAAGTTCTATTCATAATTAAATAAAAAAAGATAACTAAATGATACGATCTCACATCGGTTCCCATAAGGTTGTGGAGTGGTACTTAAGCTTGATGGGTTCTCCCTATCAGGTTGATCTTTGCCAAGGCTTGTGCCACATCATTTGTGCTTTCATTGAGAGTCTCGGTGCGTAGCGGAGAGGGCTACTCGGTGCGCAGGTAGGGGTCAAAGTGAATGCTAGCAGTGTGAGCCACCCGGTGAATGTTATTAAAGTAGACGTCAGGCTTTTCAAGAGGTGTAATGGAATGATACGGTCCACATCGATTCCACATAAGGTTGTGGATGCTAGATTTATTTGTAAAATCGAGTATTTATTAGACCCAAACAAATTTATTAACAATCAAAAGACCCGATAAATACACTACAAAATACAAACTTTATTGAACAAATCAGCATATTAATTTTCTTTGGGTAAAAAACATACCCTACTTGCTTGAATCCAAGATTATTGACTATCATTTGTCTCCCAAATCTATAAAGGATGAGATAAAAGAAATGCTAGGGTTGAAGATGACTCTTTCCTTCTCCTCAGCGTGTTGATCAAATCCTTATGAATTCTAGAAACGTGTTACTTATATATATATAGAGCCTGAGGAAAAATTGGGTTTTGAGGTAATGGAGCACCAAAGCGAGGAGATAAAACCTAGCTAATATTAAACCATCCATAAATGGCCCATAATTAACATACCTGATACATAATTAAAATTTTAATATGATTATACTTAGTCCATGATTAATAAATTAATCTAACATTCTCCCACTTGAACGACATAATCATAACTCAAATGTTTTCTCAATAGATTTACATAGTCATAACCAATCATGTACAATTAATACACCGAGAGAATACATAAATTGTACATAATCAAACACTACTAATCTAGAAGCATTAAAATGATAAGAGTATTGATTCAATAAAAAGAAAAAACATCATTATGTCATTAATCTGGTCAAAATGATACAAAATCATAAGATAATGATAGTCAAAATGTGCATGTAATAATGAAAAACATGAGCTTTCCTTACAAAATACATAGTAGGGAAAAACTCCCATTAACAAGAGTCTAGGCTCTAATCTGTGTGGAGTAACATGTTCTTGAAGCACACAAATAGGTAAGCCTTTGGTTAGTGGGTCTACCAATATGCTAGTCGTAGGCATGTGCTCAATTGAAATTAGAGACTCTACAACTTTCTCTTTAACAAAAAAGAACTTCACATTAATGTGCTTGGAGCGAGAAGTGCTCCTAATGTTCATAGAGAGAAAGAATACATTTCTTAGGAATTATCACAAAACAATTTCAGAGGTCTAGAAATGGAGTGAACAATATGAATTTGAAATGAAGTTCATGACCATATTGCACATATTGAGTAGCCTCATAACACCCCGAATGCTACTGTCTTCATAGTAGAAGAATACGTAGTGTTTGCTTCACATTTTCCACAAAATAGCTCCCTTCAGCCATCCATAAAGATATAACCATAGGGGACTTTTTATCCTCCACACAGCATGGTGGAATTACTAAAACCAACCACCTCAAAAGAAGTGTCGATACGATATGTCGACATAATATCTTGGTACCTAAAGATACCCTAAAACTTTCTTAGCTACTTTCTAATGGCTTTGACCAAGACCACTCAAATACATACCCAACACGGAATCGAGAATGGCCCATGGCACGCCTCGTCGAGAGGGGTGTACGGTGCGATGGCAGTGGGAGTAAAGTCGCATATGTGCACCAAGGGCTTCCGTAATTAGTTGAGTGTCATAGTAGTATTTTTGGAAGTTATTTTTAATATGATATTGTAAAGTTTTCAAAGAATGGTGACACTTTTTCAATTAAGGAAAGTGAAGGGGTGAAAGTACAAATCATGGAAACTTTGAGTGGATTAAAGGATAAAAATAATAAAATTCTTCAGAATGGTTCGGAGAAGCGCAGAAAGTGCTCTAGATCTCGGATGATGAAACAGGCTGGCATTGTTAGAATTCGTCTCGTGAAATCTAATAACCCGAGGAAAGTTTCGTCGAATTATGAGACAAAAACGAAATATTTACACACTTTACGGGTGATAGCGGGTTAGTGACTTGAGGAGCAGAGATTTTGCGAAATCTCGGAAGTCGGGAAATGGCTTGAGCTAAGTTCATTTAAAAAATACAAAGTGAAGCGAAAATAAATAAATTATTTAAGGGCAAAAACGGACTGGATATGAGGGTAATATGAGCTATGTATCAAGAATAATAATAATAATAATAAATAAATAAAAGGCAAAATCAATTTGGACGAACAGAGAACGGACAGAGAGAGCATGAAGAGAGAGAGATTTTTATTTATTTTTTTATTTTTTCTTTCGCTTCTCTCTAAGATTTATGGAAATCGGACCTTAGGTTTTTGTAGGAGCAAAAAACAAAGTTGGTCTACGCGACGAGAGCTACGCGTCGGTACCAAAAGCTTAGTGTTTCTTCAAACTCCAAGAGGTAGGGAATTTTCCTACTTGTGTTATTTCTATCCTAAAGGTCATTTAATGACTTGAGATTTTCTTAGAGGCCGTGAGAGGTCGTAAATTTCAGTCGAGAATTTTAGGCTAGGGTTTAAGAATTTTAGGGTATTTTCGGACGGTCCGGGTGCGAGATTCCGAGTTGTTTTCAAGCTTGACTCGAGTTGAAATTTCGGGATTGTTTTCGGATAGTCCAGACAGGATTTTCAGAACTGTTTTTAGGCAGTCCCGGATTATGTTAAGGTTTGGTTTTGATCCCAGGACTGATGTTTTTAGGTTTTGTGGTGTGTTTTGGTATCACAATAATTTGATTATGAGGCAGTGAGGGACGAGAGGAGGTGCCACATTTTCTATGGGTCAGAGATTTGGGCCATTTTGTGGAGTTGTGTAGGAAAAATAATATGATATTATGTGATAAATGGAAATTATATATAGGGTAAAAGCAGAGCGGAGAAATTTTGAAGTCGTGCTCGATTATTGTAAACGGAAAGTGGGTGTTCTAAACTTTATTTTTCAATACTAGTGTATTGTTTATAAATGGTTCTGTTTGGTATGTTATGTGGTTTTAATTGTTAAACCATATTTTAAAGCTTATGGTTTGATTTGTTAAACCATATTTTATAAAGCAAACAGCGAAACAAAATTATATTTTAAGTCGGTTGTAATAAAATCCACTAGTTTTAAGCAAGCATTACCGGTTAGAGATATTTCGTACATGCACAATGAAGTTAGGACATGATTGCATTGCATTGTAGATTTGCTTGGTCGACAAACTTAGCTCATGCATTATGGCATATTAGAGGAGGACCGTAGCACGTACTGGAGTATATAGGGTTAGTGCGCTAGCTATTTATGTGGTGATGAAGCATTCCACCATATTTCTTTGGAATGAGTGATGTGGACCACGAGGTTTTCCACCGACCGAGTAGAGACACGGGTTTCAGTGTTTTACCGAGGGTACTTAAGGTGATGTCGGACACGAGTCATTCCACTTGGGCACGATGAGACAGAACCTGTGTTTACTAAGAATACGACAAGCAAGGGAAAGGCCTCCAGGTGGTTAATCTTTGTTTTTATAAAGCGTTTACATACGGCTTTAAATTGACCCTTGATAAATGACAAACGGATTTATAAAAGTTTTATAAACACATAGCGAAACAACAAGCGGTTATAAAAGAGTTTATAAGCTTTTATAGCAAAAGCGAAGCAAGCGTTTTATGAAAAGTTTTAGAAACTTATAACCCAAGCGAAACAAGCGAGTTTATAAAGTTTTAGAGAGATTTTATATGAATGACAATCATTTATGAAAAGTTTTAGAAACTTTTATAGCAAAGTAAGCAAAGCGGATTTATGAAAGAGTTTAGAAACTTTTATACTTAGCAATGGGTTTACGAAAATGTTTTTTAAAAGATAGTTTTACAATTTTGAGACATTTTCGAAGCGAAGCATTTATAAAGCATACACTCATTGAGCTCTTTTAGCTCATTATTTTCTAGTTTTTAAAAATTATCTTTCAGAGCAGATGCGTCGAGCTATTTGGGGACATATCAAGGTCCTCTGACTCTAGTTATATGTGTTGTATTTACGCCATTGTATATATTTGTAAGAAAGTACTTTGAACTTGTATAGTTGTGCATATGCTTGTAGCACTTAGTTTGTTTTATGAAAATGTGATGGAGTGAGGCTCTTTTGAGAAGAAGTGTTGTTGGTTGCCATATTTTGGAAGTGTAAATTGTATTTCTGAGTTTTGAGACGTATTATACGTATTTGTTATGTTGCCCCGAAATTTTATAAAATAACGGAGTTTTAGAAAGAAAAAATTTTTATACGGGTTTTCAACAAGCAACCGAAGCAGCTCTGGGGATTCTCTAGTATTCGTTTGAGTATCGGTTGAGAGTTACGTAGGGTTGTCCCGACTTTGCTCCTTCTTTAGTAGGGGTGGGGGTGTGTCAAAGAGTTAATTATCAGGAGAAGGTCTTAGAGCCTATGTTATTAAGCCCTAAGTAGTTTTCTTATACACTATTTTATACTATTGGCAACCACACACATTTCAAATTCAAAGTACATATTTAAGTGTTTCAAAGTACTAAATAGTTGATTTTTGCTTCGAATAAAAGCGCTATGTCGGGGCGGCCATTCGAGGTCGTCCCTAGGAGAGCCTTCCCGGAGGCTTTTGATGTGCGATCTTAGGTACGAGGGGTTGAGCACACGGTTGGTTCTACTCGCACTCCATGAATCGACCTTAGCGACGAGTCGGGCTAGACCGTACATGGGCCACGAGGAGGGCTCAAGTTCAGGATTGTTTACTATAGACGAGGTGAAGCAAATTGCTCGGATGGTGGCCATAAGCGACTCGTCGGCGGCTGCGACCCTCGACCCTCTGCGCCACCCAGGAAGTTCCTAAAGAGCCTACGAGGTCTATAGAGAGAGCACAAAGTTGGGCGCCAAGCCATATGGCCAGAAATGGAATCCGGAGAATGACCGATTATGGTTGGATAAAATTAGGCGTAAGATTTTACGGTGATGGTACTTTTCGGATGATCAAGGGTCTTGTTTTGAGTTTTCTAATGGAAGGCAAGGCGCTGTAGGATTAGTGATGGGATGTCGTGGATAGGAGGTATCTTGATGGAATGTCATAGGGAGTGTAAGAGATATAGTACAGGGTGTTTCCACTATCGCCAGGAAGGCCATTTCATTAAGGAATGTCCTCAGTTGATTGGTGCAGAGACATCAGTAGCCAACCCAGCTAACCTAGCACTAGAGATGAACACTCAGAGGCCTTCAAGGAGAGGTTTCCAAAGTAGAGGAGCGGTGCAACCTGGTGAAGAGTTTGTCGTGGTAGAGCGATGCCCGGGGATGCGACAAGACACGTACTTTCGAGTGAGAGTTTATGTTGTGACTCGGCGGGATCACGGTCTTAGCTCTAGATGTTGTTACTGGTATTATTTCTATCCTTGATCATGATGCATATACATTAGTGGACCCAGGAGCCACACATTCATTTGCATCCAAGCCTTTCTTAGATCGCTTCCAGATATAGACCCAGCCGTTAAGGGGTTGTATGAGAGTTTCCCTTTCAGCAGGAGATCCGTTATTATCAAACAGAGTAGTTAGAGATAGTAGAGTTCTAATTGGGGGACAAGAGTTCCCAGCGGATCTTATGACCCTAGATATGAGGGATTTTGATGTGGTTCTCGGCATGGATTGGATGTCTCGCCATAGGGCCACATTATATTGTTATAAAAAGGAAGTAAAGTTGCATAGACCAGGGAAATTGGAGGTAAAGTTTCGGGGAATACGTAGAGAGTTATCTTCCAATATGATCTCCACCATGGCAGTAGCGGGGGGATGTTGTGTAAGGATTTGTCGAGGTTGTAGAAGCATGTGGGTAGAGGCAGGGAGGGGGACTCTGATGGATGGGATTCCAGTTGTTAGAGAGTTCGGATGTATTCCTAGATGATATTGGGATCTGCTCCAGATAGAAGTAGGTTGCCATTGATTTGATCCAGAGTTAGGCCATTTCCATTCATCCTTATAGGATGAAATCCTACAGTTGAGGAGCTTAAGGCTCAGTTGGAAGGAGTTTTTAGTAAAAAGTTCATTGATGACATATCTACGTAGGGAGCTCAGGTTCTCGCCATTGAAAAATATGGGGGTTTGCGGTAGGGTATAGATTACAGGGCGGTAGAGAGAGGAGTTACCATCCATGTCCCGATGCTCACTCCCGAGGATCGATGGGTTCGATCAACTCCAAAAGGGTCTCGAGTGTGTACTCAAGATGGGTTGAGGTCGAGTATCACGTGGACCCCTACCCAGATCCACGGGCGGCGTATTCGCTTTAAATGGAAGGAAAATGTAAAAAAATGAAAGAAAATGTAAGGTTGATTTTGAGTTTGGAAAATCCGTCCTCGAGGGAGGGACCAGAGTTTTTCTTTTGGAGTCGCCACTTTACTTTTGTTTATTTATTTTATAAAGAAAACCAAGTAGAGCAAAGCCCACGATGACTCAGAGTATGGAAAAAGTTCGATCCTCTGAGAAACTAGATTTAAGGTTCGGGGTCGATTACCTATCGGGAGAGGAGTACCTGTGGTGGCACTTCCCTCGGGCCACGAACTCGGTCTCTGCTAGTGAGATACGAGATTATGTAGGAGCATATGGGTCACGGATCGGATGGTCTCTGAAATTTAGGCTTATCTGACTTAGCGATGAGTTGACCCTAGGTGGTATCTAGCGCATGCTTAAAAACGCGCACCCGACAAAAGGGCAAATAGCGTGTGCACAATGGTCCACGTGAGCGCTACATCAGAGGTTAGCCAACAAACATAGCAAGCATGCATGACACCCCAAACACAAAGCATCCATGTGAATTCATTTACCCGGCAGTGAAAAGCACATACCTGTAGTGGTCCCTGCGAGCTGCATAAGAGGTCGGTCAGGCTCAAATGCATCTAGTATCCAAAATCCAAACACAATATGCGCATATGAGAAACAAATACCAACGCTAAGCATGTGCTAGAGTCCTGGCCATGCAGCGAGGAATGGGTAGAGACAGGATGGTACATCATACATCATAAATTTAAAACCAAATATTGGATCCCTTACCAAAGAAGAGACGGGCTAAAGGAGGTAAAGTGGTTTTGCTTACTTTACTTACACATTCCCTTTAAAATCCCACAAACCAAACCATACTTACAAATCCCACATTGCCCACTACCACTTTATTTCAGAGCTGAAGCCCCAGACTCATACCCTAAGTCAGCCCTACGGGTTCCTTGAGGTAACTAAGAACGTTTTTCAGCCTGCATCAATATGGGTCGGGTGAAACATGCACTAAATAGAAATTTTGCTTGTGAGATTTGTCTTGCTGTCGGTTGAATGGAGTTCTCAACAAGTCCAAACGATTGAAAAATTCTATGAAACTTTGTTAGAAAATTCCTCAAAGAGTCAGGAATCAAAATAAGCCAGTGCAATTAGACTCACAGGCAGCCCGAGAACCAATATAAACAAATAAGTACCCAAACTTCTGTTAAGGGAAAGAAGCTAACCTAAATGATGAAATTTGATACGGTTTCCCAGCACATCCTAGACTATTGAAAAGTCTCAGAAAACATTAAGAAACTTTCTCAAGAGTCAAGAATCTAACAAGACAAGCGGTGATCGATTCTCAACTCAGATAAAGGTGAGAACCAATCAAAACAAGGCCGACTACCCAAGTGACGTTCTTACCAGACCTAACCTAAATGACCAGTGAAGTATGGTTTCCCCAGCTAGCCCATCTCGTTGATAGAGGCTCTCAAAATTTTCCAGAAACTTCCTAAATATTCAGGAATCTAACAAAACAAGCGTGATGGATTTATAAAACTCAGTTGGTGAGAACCAACCAAAACAATCCGTTGTTCTCCTAAAACCTAAATTTGCTGTGGCTGGTGAGGCAGGCTCTCACGTATGAGCGTGAAACCGGCTCAAATGGTTGAGGAGAGGCACTCAAATTTGATCAGAATGTCTCTTAAAGAATAGAGTGGAGCCAGGGTCCTATTTCTTACCTCTTCCACCAAAGCGAAGAAACGAGCTAAGCATCCAAGCGGAATGTCGAGTAAACGTGCGTTTGAGCCGGAAAGTGTCCGCGAAGATTCCCTTCCACTTTGATCTTTCTCTCCTGTTATACTGATTCCCACCTCAGCTTCTGAGGCCTACCTGGGTGTTTTCCACCTTCAAGCTTTGAAAAAGAGCCCAATCGGTCTCGGGCTTGACTTCCCATTTAGCTCACTCTCCTCGTTTCCATGCCAGTGAATATCTTAAGTTTTTAACAGCTACCATAAGTATCCATATGGATTCATGGTGGGCTGCATGTAACTTAAGCCAAGGTGCAAAATGGACCCTAATACTGCCCATGGTCGAGAGCTAGAAAGCATGGGCCGAACCATAGAGGATTTGGGCTCGAAATTACAAAAAGCAGCTCACTTTAAGGCATCTGGCTAACCGGTTGAACCAGATGCCAACCAGTCCATCCGGTTGAGCAAAATTATAGGAAATTTTGATGAATGTTTCCACGAAGAATACAGGAGACCAACAAAAGAACGGTACCACATTCCAAGTCCGGATAGGGGATATGATCGAGAGCAAGGAGGAGTGCTCTCACCATCTGAAAAAAAGTAATGCTCGTATGCGTCTTGCCTTGATGAACCAAGTCGAGCGATTAGTCAAATGGTTGACAAAATTATGAATTTTTAACAGAAGCCTCCTGGCAAATAAAGTCAACAAAACAAACAGTGAACAATTCTGAGTTCAGACAAGGGAGATATGATCGAAACAAGCTCAAGTGCTCCAAATTTGACATACTCTAATAAACTTTGATTGAGCTAAAACCTCGGGTGGGCCCCACTTGTTCCCTATATACGATGCAATAACTAAAAAAATAAGCCATGATGACACTCTAAAGTGAGCTACATATACTCAATGAGGACCACGCCTAGAAGCCCACCAGAAGGGCTGAGAGGCAGAGACTAAGCCTAAAGGGCCTAATGGTGTTATATGAACGATGGGTGAGTGTGACACCCATAGGATAAATGCAAGTGTTGAGGGCAAAATTGAGGGGTCTACAAATATGCCCCTCTTCAGTAGAAGTGAATGAGCAGTGGTGTGGGTGAAGTGCAGCGATGCAAGAGTGAAATGAATTCTAGTGAAGAACCTCAGATGACCAACAATTTGTCCCCTTACCTGAATGCGAAGGTTAATGGAGCAGGGAGCCAAACTCTAATTGGAAGGACTTAAAGAGAGCAGATCTGATGCACGGGAAGATGAGTGATCAGGGCACAATACGGAAAGATATTGAAATCAGGCGATGTTGGAGAAGGTGAGGAAATCCGGGCAAGCTCTGGAGAAGGGTCCGGGCAAGTACCGGAAAAGGGTGGAATCCACCGGCGACGGGTGTCGGGAAGGTGGAATGGGCGGGGAGTGCAGAAGGGTGGGAATCGGAGCAGGATTCGGGAAGGAGTAGAAATCCGGGCGAGTCTGACAGAGGTAGAATCCCGGGGTTGAGTGCAGGAAAGGTGGATCGGGGCGAGTGCTAGGAAATGGTAGAATCTCTGAATTGATCTTTGAAAAGGTAGGATCAGAAGCGGAAGTGCAGAAAGGTGGGATCAGGGCAGAAATGGGAAGGTAAAATCCAGTTAGGAGTTAGAAAAGGTAGAATTCTGGAGATTACTAGAATTTAGAGTTCGAGGCGAATAGGAATGGAATCAGGGTGAGGAATCTTAGGAAAGGTAGGATCCAGGGCGAATGGGAAATGGGGGGATCAGGCGATCAGGAAGGTGGGATCCGGGAGAGTGCAGGAAGGTGGGATCAGGCGAGTATCGGAGAGGTGAATCCGGTGGTATCGGAGAGGTAGGATCAGAGGTAGTCTGGGAAAATAGAATCAAGCGAGTCTTAGGAAGGTAGAATCAGGGTGAGTCAGGAGGAAAATCAGGGTGAGTGCCGGAAAGTGGGATCGAGGAGTGCAGGGGAAGGTGGGATTCGAGGCAAGTGTCGGAGGAAAATTAAAATCAGGATTGAGTGCGGGAAGGTAGGATCAGGAATGAAATTAGAAAATAGGGAATCCAGGCGGAGTCAGGAAGGTGGGAATCAGGGTGTGATGCAGGAAGGAGAATCCGAGTGAGTCTTAGGAAGGTAGGATTCGGGCGAGTCTGCAGGAAATGGGGATCAGGAGGAATGTCGAAATGTGGGATCGGGGGCCAGTCTGGAGAGGAGGAATTGAAATACAGGCGAGTTCAGGAAGGTGGAAATCCCGGGAGTGAGGTGCGGAAGATAGAAATCTGGCGAGTACCAAAGAGGAATTTGGATGAGTAGGAAGGATTGAAGAGTAGAATCAGGGTGAGTGGGAGAACCACCCAGTTAAAAGGGATAGGGGATGCAATGGAGCTCTACAGGCAGACTAAATTTGAATGGGGATGACCTAAAAGCGAAACCTAGAGCATAATGGGAGACTTAGGATGGATTGAGATACGGCCTTGATGACAAAAAAAAGGTATGCCCGGTCTTAGCTGTCGAGAAAGTGCTAATAAAATAATGAGCAAGAAAAACACAAACACCACTAATAAGATGGAAAGAAGGAAGTAATACAGCCAGAATGATCTCACAAATGTGACCACATGTGAAGAAAAGGGTTATGCTTTCACAGTACAGGGTATCAGCATGTGTCAAAATCCGTAGCGCACATGCGATCAAGTCGAGGAGGTTGAAACATCCACGATCATTCATTCGTGAAAAATCATCCATTTTATTTCACAACATCAATATCCCGCAGCGATATAGGGTATGCGATTGTGTGCATTTGATATCACCGAAGTGCCTACATAAAACTACGAAATAAATTTACGAAGACCTAATTATGCGAACAAAGCGAACAAGGCGACATATGGGGTGTGTGCCGGTGTGCACATCTATTAAGTTGGCAGATATGAGAGAATCTTACACGGCTCAGCCCTTAGAAGCACTCTGCTTTGTATGAAGAAACCACGGTGCATGTGAAACACCTCAAACTTTGATGCGAAATATCTCTAAGGTGAAATGGGCTGCGGTGTACACGTGCGTGCAGACGATGTGACATGAAAGGATGGGGGTATGCCCGGTGTGAACGTGTCGAGCATGATAATGGGGCTATCAATGGTCGACTCTTTTGTATCATCTATATCTAATCCTTGGACTGAGCTGAGCAAACTAAATGGAGAAGCAATATGTGACCCTCATTGCTCCGAAGCTTGAGAACATATCGACATCCCAGTACTCAATCCCGATGCGAGTAGAACTGTCCATATAAAATGCTTGAAGCGAAACCACGAGATCTCATGGTCTCGGGCGGTCTTACGACTCGGATCGTAATGTAGGCGGGGGTGAAGGTGAATGACATGATGGGAGATGAAGGGCCCAGTACTGATAAATGCGCGAGCCCTTATACGGCGCAGTAATTTAAATATCAAGGATCATGTGAGCAAGGTGACCCGACCAACATCGGGAATGAACAGTAATCGAATGACAAGTGAAGTACACCAAAGGACCGTAGCTTAAGAAATGAGACGATGATCGAGTAAAGTAGAAGAGGCAGAGAAGTGATAAGAAAATGATGAATGGATAAAAGCGAAAGAGGAAGAAGCAATTTGGGATACAAATGTGGCAATGTGTGCCAGCGACCAGACTCTCCAACTCTCGTCCCAAGAACGTCAAGTCAAAGCAAGTCACTATAAGATGGGAGTGGTAGTGGGTAATGATCAGGGGACCCTAGTACGAAACAACTCGAGCCTCATTCCTAATGTATTTACCCAAATCCATGGAAAGATCGCTGTGCTTTCCTCCAACCCTCGGAGGAATAATAAATCTCAAGACTTAATGACCTTTGATGATCTCAAGTATATTAAAGAATATCGAAACAGACAATTTTTTTTTTTTTTTTTTTTTTGCGCTGGAAACGGCAAGGCCAGGCTGGTACCACACACTAGCACAATTCAGCAGAAAGAACCTCAAACCTCCCGAGCCCAAATGGTCCCCTCAACCTAAGAATCCCGGATCAAAACCTATAGGCGGAATAAAGGGCATGACAAACCTGATTGGTAGCTCTGGGATGAGAGCACGTCATCATCACTTAAAAGGAGATAAAAGTGAAATGAATAGATATGATAGAACTAGACTCAAAGGCTGACGGTGTAGAAGATGCAAAATGGAGAAGAAAGAAACAAGCAATGATGCGAGAAAGAACAAGCGAAGAATGACACAAATGCTTATAATGCTCACGAGATCAAATTAATATGTAAAGCGCCTGAGGGAGGGCCACGGCCAGTAGAAAATGTATGCAAGAATTTGGATGAAAGAATAGGTCATAATAAATAGCGTGAGGCTCAAAGGGCTAGCAATAGGATATATATCAATGTACAAATTATGCAAAAAGGAATATGGCTACTCAAAAATGATGGCCTTTATCCTCTTAACCATGGTCAGCGTAAAACCTCTTGGTGATCCACGTGGCGGGCTACGTAGGGCGATTTGGTAAAGTGTCGACCAAGTGCTCCTCTTGAGTCAGATCTTGGATGACATAAGGCCCGGCTCGATTATCATCTACAAACTTACCTCTCTAGGGTCGTTGATCAATCCCCGGAGGACCTTCAAGACTAGGTCGCCTTTTTGAAACTTCCTAGGCCTAACTCTTTTTCTAAATGCACGAGTCCTTTTCCTCTGATAGGCCTGAACATGATCTGCTGCCCTCAATCTCCTCTCATCAAGGGTTGAAATTTATTCATGGGGCCCGAACCCTGGAGTCTCGGATACTCCCGGGTATCTAAATTCTACTCTTAAGGACCCCATCTCAATTTCAATAGAGCGACACGCGCCAGTACGTATACGAAGAGATAAGGTGTAGCCCCAGTAGAAGTACGAAAAGATGTACGATAAGCCCACAATGCGAAAGGGAGCTTCTCTGACCAATCCCATCATGAATATCTCATCTCTTGAATACTCAATCAAATGTACACCCCCCGGGGGTGGAGGTACATCTCTAGTGTTATGAGTGGGTAGCGAGTGCAGTAGTCACGACGGGGGCGTCCTAAATCGACGAGGCCTTGATCGATCAAAATTACGAATATAGCGTGCTTCAATCACGGCACAATTATGCAATATCATGACGACTCTTTGATGATAAGCCGCCGGTGGAGTCCTTTTTGAATCAGGGTGGGAGTGAGGTACGCCAGTGGTGGTGCAGGTGGTAGTGGAATAATCAAACCCATGACCCGATCTTTGAAATTCTCGGCTCGGTGGCATCAGGGGTTGTGTAGTAAAAGCTGCTGTGGCCTCGGCGGGCGATGCTCTATCTGGCGTGAAGTGCTTGTACAGAGTGGCCTCTGAGGCACTTGTGTAGCATATCTTGGTACGTGGTGGCGAATGTAGAAGAGTAAGGCCCAACCGGCTTGAAGGGGGTAGGTAGTGTGCTTGATCCGCCACCCATCATGGTGAGGTGTCACGAAAGTGCTAGCCCGAAGCGGAGGGGGTGAGCGTGGGGACCTTTGTGTCTGTCATGCCAGTGGCGCCAGCATCGATGGTGCAGGTCCCGACCACGGCTTCTTCAGCAGGTGCGAGAGGGGGGAAGGAGTGCGCTATAATCCTCTAGATATGCCCTCCTGATGCCATAAGGGATTTGAGACAGTGATCAAAGTGCATGCATGGGAAACCGTAGGATGCCTGGCAAGCGGGTGAAGGCTGCGCATAATCATTGCTGATCTGTCCCGCTCGAGGGGTCTATCTATAATCTGTACTATCTTCTCCTTCCAACGAGAGATAAATGAAGTGATTGACTCATCCCAGGCCTCACACGAGGGCCTCTAACTCTCTAGGGATACGTGAATTCACAGTATTAAAAAGAATCTTTGTCGATAGGCTCTTGTCCCAAATCAGCCCGTGTCTTACGCCTCGAGAAGGGTCGATGATGCAAAATAGCGATGGCGACACCACTCGAGCGGCAGGAGAAAAAGCGCTGATCATACGTGCCTCATCCGATCTATGCAGCGCATAGCAGTATTTGTATAGCTGCAAGTGAATACGGGGGCACCCTATCGATGTACCTCTCGATGTCGGCGTGCGAACTATTGCTTGAGGCTGCCACTGGAAGGTCATCATATCCGTCCCAACCTATAACTCCATCATAAACATGCAGAGACCTGATCCTCTGCTCAATCCTATCGATACGGGCTTGAGTGTCATCATTAATCGGTGCGGGGGTCATAATAGAATGTGGCATGGTCTCAGTATTACCATGTAGAACAAAAGCTCCAATCTGCGGGGCTGATTGAACCAGTGGTGGTGGTGGAGGTGGAACTGTATAGTCTGGCGGCAGGTGGGTCCGGATAATTGTGGGGGGTGGTGGAATTGGAAGCTGTGTAGTCTGGCGTACGGTGGGTCCCGGATGATGGTGAGGTAGTGGTGGAGGGAGTGGGGTAGAGTCATGCGAGTGCTCCCGAGAGGTGGCCGATGGTTGGGCTGATGCCCACGTGATCCTACGTCCCGAGTCGATATGGCATCCGGGATGCCATGGTATCGGTAATCTCATTGTTTGGTGACGGTAGCGTCTTGAGGAGTCCATATCTCTATGTTGATGTCTATTCTAGCGGCGTGTGGATACGAATCTCAAACAAGTCTACCTCGATCGAATCAAGCTCGGGAACGGGTCGCTCTTAATCAATAATCTGGAAGAAGTTTGAAGAGCATCGGTCAAGTGACTATCAATCCAGAAATCAATCCGGCATACAATCCCATAATGAAATCCTCCCCAAGGAATATGAGGCGACATGTGATGTTAACATCTAATTTGATAAATGGCTCCACATGCGGAGTGAGGTCGACATAGTAATACCTTAGGAGTAAGATGAAACGAGGCTGGCACAAGAGAAAAGAATGAGAATCTTAAAAGGCTAAAATAAGTAGGTACCCACAATGATACACAATAGGAGAGATCCTAATCAATAATCAATCAACAATCACAAGGGACACACCGCCACTAAGTATCCATGAAATCTGAGCTCGTGGCCATATGTGTCTTCATTGCTCTCCCATGACCACATTCCATAAAGTCCCATATCGATATAGCTCTTGTTAGACTTATTCCAAACCCCAGATTGGTCGGAAGGCAAATTTCTCAGCTGGGGAATGACTCTCAAGCAACTTAAGCAATCAATGAGGAATAATCAATTTCAAGACTATGATCAGAAACAAGGGGATGCCAACCATGCCCCACAAAAACACAAACAACCTGCTACAGCCATGCAAGAGAAAGGTAGTCATGCAACACTCATTAGCTGGCAAACAAAGAAGCCTATCATACAATATTTACACACAACTGGATCCTTCTAAGTCCTAATTCCAACATCATAGCTAGATACCGACCAATAATGAGAAAGCATGCTATAACCTAAAAGGTGAACACACAAGCATAAACAAATCAAGAAACAGCTAAATACCACCAAGTGTATGATCATCAATTATCTACGTAACCCAAGAGCCTCCTGATCAGAGAACCATGTGCTCCAATAGACCCCATTCAAGTTCAAGTTTGATCCTCTTATGAAACCAGAGATTCTGGGTTCGATCCCGCCGAGTCTAATTTGTATCTCACCATCTACGTCGGCTACGACTCTTTAAATTAAGGAAAATGTAAAAAAATGAAAAGAAATGCTGCTGATGCTGAAGTTTTAAAATCATTCGAGAAAGTGATAATTTTCTTTCGAGTTGCCACTTACTTTTGTTGTTATTTTATAAAGGAAAACCAAGTAAGAACAAAACCCCCAATGACTTCCATGGAAAAAGCTGGTTCGTTGAAACCAGATTCGTCCGAAGCGTAACTTCCCAAAAAATACCCTGTAATCTTATAATAATTTTATTATATTGTGAGATTTCCCTTACCTCGCGATCACTACGCATTTCAGCGAAGGCCACTCAGACAGCCCCGCTTCACGGAAGCTGCTCTGCAGCAACCCGCACCTGGGCCTTTGTTCAACGGAAGCATCTTCGGCACCAACCCAGCCAGTAGCTCGCCGGTACCAGATGCTTCCCATCGACCAAAGACCCAGTCTGCCCAATCTCCCTGGAAGCAGCGAACCCGCGGGAACGTAGGATAGTCCACGCAGTGAGCTTCCACCGGCTGGGTACCCACGGTGGTCACGGCGGTGGGTCTCATAACAGTTACGCTTTTATCAACACGGGAGGCCAGGGATCATGTGTTCACCAGACCACGGGCTGTCACACGCTCGCAGGCACTGAATCTCAGCACCGTGGGAAGCTAAGGTTCACCGGGAGTTATTTCACTACCAACCCGAGCCAGTAGCTCGCCTGGTAGTGCAGATGCCCCCATCGACCTTAAGCCCCCGGTCCCGTTCAGTCTCTACGAGGCGAAAGAAAATGCCTGTGGGAGGCACGATATTCCCGTGAGTAACCCACCAAGGGCAACACCCAAGAATACTTAAGGGTGGACCCCACAAAGGCCACCCCGAAGGGCACCCCGGTTTAATAAGGGTGTGGACCCCACAATAAAAATCTCGGGTGGCGAATGGCCTCGGTTTGACGCATTTTCCGTGAACTCAAAAATTTCATATGTCATGTAATGCATATATGATTTAAATCACATAAATAATTATGCAATTTTAAATAAACATTAAAACAATCGTATGAAATGTTTAAAATTTTCAAATCTTTATAATATTTTCAAATACCGTGGCTCTCGTTTTTTAGTTAGAGAGATTCTCACGGGATCACTTTTCAGTGGAAGTTTACCAGAGGACAGGTCTTTCATCGCCACCAGACTCCACCGGGAAGCATTCGGTACCAAACCGAGCTAGTAGCCTGGCTGGTACCAGATGCTTCCCATTGGACTAAAGACCCTAGGTCCCGGTTCGACCTGGGAGGCTAAAGGAACTCGCAGGATCCCAAGAGGAGTCTTCTCCCACCGAAGGGTACCCAGCGAGGTGGTCGTAAGGTGGGGGTCTCCATATATATATCTCTGGTATGAATTGGGCAAAACTTGGGTTTTTCCTTGAAAAGTGATGAATTGGACAATTATGAAATAGCAAATTTAGTGAACCCGGAAATTACACTAAAACAAGGACAAAATTGTAAATGTCAAAGGGAGGATGGGCCATAAATAGAATTAAAAAACAAATTGATTTGCAAAATTAAAGGTGGGTAGACTGAAGTTGCAATTTGGAGACTTATGGGAGTATAAAGGGGGAGATAAGACTAAATTCATGATATTGGTCTCCAATTTGCCCTAGCAAAAACGTGTGAGAGAAAGAGAGCAAAGAAAACAAGAGGAAGAAGAGGAAGAAGAAGGAGGAGGAGGAGTCCAAAGATCAAGGTATGTTGTCTTAGAATCAAATATATTTTGGATTCCTAGGGCTTTGGAAGGAGAATTGATCCTCCTTTGTCTAGGGTTTTTGTGGAAGAGATCACACAAACCCTTAACTTGTTGAGGTGTTGTGGGTAAAACCCCCAAATGTACAAGAAAGACATAAATCCTCCCTTTGAGGTTGGATTTACTAGCGAATTGGTAAAGCAAAGGGCTCGTTAGAACAAACCCTAACAAATTTGTGTATTAGGTATGTGTATGGGTTATGACCCAAATTAGAATTGTTTTGGGAGAAAATCATGAAAGGTTTTGATGAAAGATATCCATTGAAAGATGACTCGAGGATAATGAGTCAAGATGAATTTGAAATGATTTTGAGTGTATATGAAGTATAGATTTGGTTTGGGATGAAAAGTGCAAGAAAATCTGGGAGAAAATACACATTCCTGGCACTGAGACTTGTACTCGGTACACTTTGAACTCAGATCGGCACATAACAGGTTCCTCGTCATTTGGTTGAACTTGTACCGGCATATGTTAGACATGTACCGGTACATCCTATTATGCTCTGCTTCACCGGGCCAGATTTTGGCCATAACTTGCTCATTTCTTATCCGATTTGAGCGGATTCAAGTGGCTACGTAAAATAGACTTCCAGGAGAACAAAACTTAAAGAATAGGCATTGCCACCCTGATCCTAAGTGGCTTAAAAATTCACTCAAAAAGTGGGGCCATGTGCAAGCCAAATTCTGGTTCCAGCTTTTGAACACAGAGTAGTCCGGTTGTTTTATCGTGACCTTGAGTTTCGTGCCCAAATTGCGATTCCAGTTGGAATAGAACCCTTAGCACCTTAGCTTAAAAGAGCACAATGACCTACAGTCAAACATGAAGTTAAGACCCCGGAAAACGAAATACAACAGTCCCCGGAAGTGCACTCCAGAATTTATTAGCTGGCATGAAAATGCCATAACTTTACCGATAATCCGATTGGTATGATTCCAATTTATGAGTAAGCAGACTCTTTAGAGGAATAAGAATGAGACTAAGTCAAAAAACAGACTCGCCTCCGCAAAGTTTTCGCTGCCTCGGCGACATATATTCGTTTAGTATGATTATTTGCTAAATCACTAAGAGGAATAAATTACGGATCAAAGTGCGAAGACGATAACCTGACCTAGGATTGACATCGAGAGTAAACGGAATCGACACTGGTCCGGCTCTATACCCGCTTCTATTCTTTGTTTGTTCTATACTTGTTCTTTATTCTAGTTTGTTCAATTACACGCTTTATTCTCATATTGCTCTCATTTGCTAAATATGCATGGCATCGATTCAATGATTAGTATTTGAAATGTTTGACAACATCTGCATGTGGCGCGTGTATTTGAATCCACATGTTTAATTTACCGCATAAAAGTAAATTGATTTGAAACGTATTATTGAGACGACCAACATGACGGATTCACTAAATCAATTCGCCATGAAGGTAACCGTATTTGTCAAATGCGAAATCACATTGCTACCGAATGATGTACGTGACAGATTCACTAACCGACTGGCCGTGGAATGCCTAATTTCTATAGTCATATGTGAGACGGTAATATTAACGAAATCACATTACTACCGACGACAAACAGACAGATTCACCAACCTAACTGGCCGTGAATGTCGACTTATAGTCATATGTGAGACTAAGCATTAATGTGAAACCACATTACTATCAATGACAAATGCGTGATCTACCAACCGAATCAAGCTGTGGGATGTCGAATTTATAGCTATATGGAATCACAAACCGAAAAGGAAACGATGGTATTGAAAAGTATTTATATAAGTATCTTTACATTACAATCGATATTGTATAAAGGCATTATTTTGATAAATGCATGATTTATATGAACGAAAATGGAATACGTAATCAGAGAACCACTAAGCATGAAAATGCTTAGCGTATTGTTTTATCAATGAGCAGGTACCGAGTGATAGACATCGGGCAAGACCCAAGATCAGGAGCTCAGAGTCAGAGAAGGAATTACGGAGTATGCTCCCATTACATGATTGGCTCCATTTCTTTCAAATATCGACATTTTGTAAAACAAATAACTCCTGATCCTTATTTTTGTAAAAGTATTTGTTAAATGTAAACATTATGAATCTTTAATTAGAATGTTACGGGTTTATTTCCAAATGAAATGCTTCCGCGAATTTACAAAATCTAAAATGAATAAGACAAGCCAAATGTTTTGATAAGATAATTGGAAATGTCGGAGTAAACCGGCTCCATTGATCCCCAATCGCCGGCGCTCGGGATTCGGTCACGACACTCAAAACTAAAATTTAATAAATGATAACCAAAGATTTGATTAATGACTTTAAAAGAAATAAAACGAAGGTCCTCGGGTTTCGTTCGATCACTAATCGGTCGGGTCGTCGGTCGCTACATTTTAGTATCAGAGCCTGTGGGCCAGTGGTTCTACAAAGTGATTTTGAAATTGTTTGAAATGATTTTGAAATTGTTTATGGCATGTATCAGACGGTATACAAAGGATAATATGACCATGATCTGTGTCTTTAACAGATACACATGTGATGCTCAGCTTCCCAAGGTCGAAGTATCAGTGATTGTTCCAGAGAGTCTTAAGGTGCGTAAAGGCAAAGCAACGAGTGTTCACTATTTGTTAATCAATGTGAACCGTCATCGTGGAGAATCCATGAGATCCTCCACCGATATCAAAGACCACATTAGCAGAAAACCCGCCTCGGTTGTTCACAATCGATTCGCTGTCTGAGCTGGTCTATGGGCGCGTCTAATTCACATTTTCACGTAAAGAAAGATTATCACTGAACTGCAGCTACAGAATTAATCAGAGAATCGAGTTAACGCGAGCAAATGTATTTCACAACATCGAGATAAAAATGAGTGCGCTACTACCGGTTTCAAGATAGTTTTGATCGTTGGTGGTCGTTGATAAGACCTGTCGTCTGAAAATGATGTTAAGTTCTTCTCGATGAATTCAGGAAGTGTCATGGTGGTCGATCTATTTGAACAATACGAGACGAGTTTTGGTTAATTCAATTTGAAGAAGACAAATGAGTGTGACCGAATATCAAAGAGAATTCACTCGGTTGAGCAAGCATGCTCCCGAGATACTAGTGTCTGAAGAGGAAAGATGTCAAGCTCAAGACGGTCTCACGACATATCCGAGCCCATGCCTATTTCTAAGAGGATTTCAAAAAATAGTGACATGTGCTCTAAATATAGAAAGAGCAAAGAAAGAAGAGAATGACAAGAAAGAGAGAAGATGTAGGTAAGAAAGTTCGTCAATCAAGTGCCCATCACAAAGAAAGTAAGAAATCAAAGGACCACAGAATTTAATCAACCTACAGCCTGCTACCTGTGACAGAGTGTTCTAATCGACACCTGCCATGGTAAGTGCACCGTGAGGTGTTTCTAAAGGACAAGTTATCCTTCATTGTCCCTTACTGTGAAAGAAGCACAAGGGAGTGTTGGAAATTGATCGGTTCATGTTTTGGGTCAGGATCTACCGAAAGCACAAGGTGAAAGATCGCCCTAGAGCACGTTTCATAAAGACCTCAGATCGGGGCAATGTTTCATCAACTAGAAAGGCAGCAAAATGTTAAGCATCAGTGCGAGACAAGGGACACAGATTATGGAAGACAGGATGCTCGTTCAAATAGAGCATATGCAATGAAAGCGTTGGAAGATACCTGATGCCCTGAAGGTGATAACTCCACTCTTACTCATTCGATACTTTGTACAAATGACACCTGTATCAACTCATTCATATGTATAAAATTTATTATTAGCCCAACTTGGGTAATTTACCAAGGAGTCAAACTGCAGTGATGATGATCTTTGGTGATTAACTCCGCCTGCATAGTGTGTGTGATTGTGAACAAAGTGTATAGAGATTATCCCATCAAAAATACAAGAGTAAGGAATTTAAGGGGAGATTTGACCAGGCTTATCCTTCGGGTGGAGCTGATGTGATATTGGGGATGGATTAGTTATCCCGACACCGAGCGATAGTCGACAGAGAATGAAAAGAGTGACCTTGGTGACACCTGGATGACAAGAGGTTATTTCATCGCGAGAGGCCGAATCACCTCTCTAATGTAATATCCGCGAGTAGCTGCGAGAGATGGTGCGGAGCGATGGCGAAGCCTACGGCTTATGTGATTGATACGGTAGTCAAGGCCTAGTGTATCAGATATTCTATCGTTAGTGACTTCTTCCTGGATGTGTTTCCAAGAGTTACTTCGTGGATTGCCTCACGAGGGAGATTGAATTTGCTATCGACGCCAGTACTGTGCCACACCGGCATCCATTACACCATACAGAAATGGCTCCACTAGAGCTAAAGGAATTGAAATCGGCAGCTGCAAAATCAAGTAGAAAAGGGATTTATTCACCAAGTATCACCATGGGGAGCTCCCCGTGTTTTCGTCAAGAAGAAAGATGGTACACTTCGCTATGTGTTGATTATAGACAACTCCAACAAGTCGGGGACTAAAGAATAAGTATCCGCTACCCGTAATCGATGATTCGCTCGACCAATCAGCGTTCGCATTCTTCGGAAGATTGACTTGAGATCCGTATCATCAGTTGAAAATTAAAGATGCCGATGTGCATAAGACGCATATGAACATGATATGACATTATGAGTCTTGTAATGTCATTATTCAATCAATGCTCCAGCCGCTTTCACGGACTTAACTAATCGTTTTTCGCCGTATGTAATTCGGCTTTGTCGAGTGTTCATAGACGACATTCTTGTGTATTCAAAGACCAGGAAAAGTGCCTGGCGGACAATACACTCTAGTGTTGGAGATTTTGAGAAAAGAGCAGTTGTACACGAAACTCAGCAAGTGTGAGTTTCGTCGATCAAGGTCCTTCGGGCAATATCAGATCGTAAAGAAGGAACTGAAAGTGGATCCAAAGAAAATAGAAGTGGTTGTCGGCACGGAAGCCACCAAGAAATGTTACGTATACGTAGTTTCCGGGACTAGCAGTTACTGGGCTTAAGATTTGTTAAGGGATTTTCATGATCGCGTTCTCCGTGGCGACGAGATCGTCTTAAAAATGTAAAGTACGAATGGAGTGAAAAATGTCAAGGAAGTTTAAAGTTAAAGCATTCTTAATCGAGGCTCCGTGTTTACTCAAATTCGACCTACGGCAATATGTGATCTATAGATGCTTCACTAAATGGACTCGATGTGTCCTAATGCAAGAGGGTAAAGTGGTAGCCTATGCTTCAAGACAATTCGAAGCCACATGAAAAGAACTACCTAATGCATGATTTGAAATCATCGCAATTATATTTGGCGTTGAAAATTTGGAGACATTATTTGTATGAGAAAGTGTTTTATTTACACCGATCAAGAGTCTTAAGTATTTGCCCTCACAACTAAGAGCTTAAACTGGAGACAAATCTGGGAGGTGGATGGAATTGATAAAAGATTATGACTGCGTGATTGACTATCACCCGGGAAAGGCCAATGTAGTGGCTGATGCTTTGAGTAGAAAGACAATACAAACGCTTCGAGCGTTGAATGGCCACTTGTCAAGATTTCCATGACAGGTGCAAAGAGTGGCAGAATTGAGGCGAGACCGACTTGTTTCAAGTCCGAGACAAAAGAAAGATGAGAAAATTTCGCCATAATAGATCGATTAGAGATAGTAAAGAACCGAGTTCACAAATAATGAAAAACGGAGTATTATATTATAAGGATCGGGTTTGTGTACCCGATGATGATGAATTGAGGAAAGCTATACTTGAAGAGGCACATAGTGGATCTTTTGCTATCCATCCCGGTAGCACAAAGATGTATCAAGATTTGAAAATGTCATTCTGGTGGTCCGGAATGAAAAGAGATGTATCGTAATCAACCGCGTCCGTGTGTCAAAGAGTGCGCAGAGCATCAAGTTCCTTTCTCGGATTATTGCAGCCTATCGAATACCGAGTGGAAATGGACCTAATCACCATGGATTTTGTGGTTGGGTTACCATTGACAGGAGGAAGTATGACTCGGGCTTCAGTCGAAGTTGACCAATCACTGTTACCACTTCCTACTGAAAGTGAGAACCGACCATTCTGCCGGGACAAGCTAGCATACCGTATATCAAGGAAATAGTTCGGTTACACGGGATTCCTATATCCATTATTTCAGACCAAGATCCGAGGTTTACTTCGAGATTTTGGGGAAAATTGCAAGAGGCCATGGGCACTGACCGGGATTCTCAAGATTTGCCCACCCGCTGCACGCGATGGACAATCAGAGAGAGTGATCCAAATTCTGGAAGATATGTTAAGGAGTTATGCGATCGACTATGAGGGAAGTTGGGATCGACATATCCCTTTGGTTGAATTTGTGTACAACAACAGTTTCCAATCAAGTATTGGAATGGCGCCTTACGAGGCTCTATATGGAAGAAAATGTAGAACACCGTTATGTTGGACGGAATTGAGTGAAAGAAAAGTGATTGGCCCCGATTTGATACAAGATACTGAAGAAAAAGTTAAAATGATTAGAGAGAGATTAAAAGTGGCCACCGATAGACAGAAGTCATATACCGACATGAAGAGGAAGGATATTCGATATGAAGTCGGTGAAAAAGTGTTTTTAAAAGCACGCTCAGTTAAGGCGATGAGATTCGGGAAAGTGCAGCCGAGCCCCGCATTTATCAAAATGCACCATATGAGGTAATCGAAAAGTGGGTCCAAAGTGGGCATACCGTTTAGCTTAATTGACTTGAAAAGATCCATAATGTGTTCCATGTCCATGCTAATGGAGGTACCGATCGGACCCATCACATGTAGTCTCTTCGGAGACAATTGAGCTTAGACCGGATTTGACATATGAAGAAGAACCAGTAGAGATTTTGGCTCGTGAAGTGAAAGAACTACGGAACAAGAAGATTCTGTTAGTCAAAGTGTTGTGGAGAAATCACAAGACCGAAGAAGCCACTTGGGAAAGTGAAGAAACGATGCGCAACAAAAGATCCGCAATCGTTAACTAAGGTAAATTTCCGCGACCTAAATTTTCTGGGCTGGAGAATTGTAACGCTTCAAAAATACACTTCTAGAATTTTATAATAATTTTATTATATATTCTGGTATGAATTGGGCAAAACTTCTGGGTTTTTTCTCCGAAAGTGATGAATTGACAAATTATGAAATAGCAAATTTAGTGAACCCGGAATTTGGAGAATTAAAACAAGGACAAAATTCAGAATGTCATAAAGGGAGTAGAGATGGGCCACAATAGAATTTAAAACAAATTGATTTGCAAAATTAAAAGGTGAAGGACTTAGTTGTACTTGGAGACTTATGGGAGATAGGGCAGGGGGAGATAGACCAAAATTCATATTTGGTCTCCAATTTACCCTAGCAAAACGTGTGAGAGAGTGAGAGCAAAGAAAACAAGAGCAAGAAGAGGTAAAGCAAAGTAAGGAGGGAGAGGAGTCCAAAGATCAAGGTATGTTGTCTTAGGAATCACATATTTGATTCCTAGGGCTTGAAGGAGAATTGATCCTCCTTTTGTCTAGGGTTTTGTGTGAAGAGATCACATGTTCCTTAACTTGTCGAGGTGCTGGCAAAACCCCAAATGTAAGCTAAGAAAGACATTAACTTCCCTTTCGAGGTTACTTACTGCTTAATTGCAAGTAAAGGGGCTCAAGAACAAACCCTAACAAATTTGTGTATTAGGTATGTGCATGGGTTATGACCCATATTAGAATTGTTTTTTGGGAGAAAATCATGAAAGGTTTTGATGAAAGACATTCAT
This sequence comes from Tetrastigma voinierianum, assembly GCA_016808115.1. NCBI lineage: Eukaryota > Viridiplantae > Streptophyta > Magnoliopsida > Vitales > Vitaceae > Tetrastigma > Tetrastigma voinierianum. Next base: position 745,842 of record JAEQBH010000123.1, read on the forward strand.
TGAAAGATGGATTTTGAGGATAGTAATTGAGGTTAAAAGATGAATTTGAAATGATTTCAAGTGTATATGAAGTATAGATTTGCTTGGGATGAGTGTGCAGATGAAAAATGGGAGAAAATACACATTCTGGGCACTTTTCTGAGACTTGTACCGGTACACTTTGAACTTGTACCGGTACATATTGTGTTCTGGTCATTTTTTATTATCTTGTACCGGGTACATGTTAGACATGGTACCGGCAGCATCCATTATGCTTTTCCTGTTTCGACCAGTTTTAGTATTTTGGCCATAACTTGCTCATTTCTTATCCGATTTGAGTGATTCAAGTGGCTACATAAAATAGACTTCCAGGAGAACAAAACTTAAAGAATAGGCATTGCCAAATTCTGATCCCATGGCTTAAAATTCACTCAAAGTGGGCCATGTGCAAGCCAAATTCTGGTTCCAGCTTTGAACATAGAGGTCCGGGTTGTTTTGACAGACTTGAGTTTCGGTGGTCTAAATTAAGATTCCAGTTGAAATAGAACCCTTAGCACCTAGCTTTAAAAGAGTACAATGACCTACAGTCAAACATGGTGCTAAGACCCCGGAAAATGAGCAATACAAATATCCCCAGTGTAATCGGTAATTTATTAGTTGGCATGAAAATGCTATAACTTTAGTTCGATAATCCGATCGTATGATTCCAATTTATGAGTAAAGTAGAATCTTAGAGAAATAAGAATGAGACTAAGTCAAAACGCACCATACGCCGCCACTCCGCAAAGTTTCTCTTACCTCGGGCGATATTCGCTTTAGTATGATTATTTGCTAAAATCACCAAGAGTGAATGAATTGTATTTGACTAGGTGCGGGTGAAGACGATAACCTGACCTAGGATTGACATCGAGAAAGAAACAGAATCGATAATTGGTCTGTTCTATACCCGTTCTCTATTCTTTGTTTGTTCTATACTTGTTCTTTATTCTAGTTTGTTCACTACACGCTCTTATTCTCATATTGTTTCTATTTCATAAATATGCATATATCGCATTTGAATGATTAGTATTTGAAATGTTTGACAAATATCCGCATGTATGCAGGGTTTAACTATGTTTAATTCTATCGTGATAAAAGTAAATTGATTTCGAAACGTATTATTGAATGACCAACATGACGGGATTCACTAACTGAATTCGTCATGAAGGTAACCGTATTTGTCAAATGCGAAATCACACCGCTATCACGATGCATTTGCAATGTGATTCACCAACCGGACTGGCCGTGAATGTCGATTTCTATAGTCATATGTGAGACGGTAATATTGAACGCAAAATCACATTGCTACTGAATGACAACAGACAGATTCGCCAATCGAACTGGTCGGAATGTCGACTATAGCCATATGTGAGACGGTATTATCAATGTGAAACCATTACTACCGAATGACAAACAAAGCAGATTCACCAACCAACTGGTCGTGATGTCTAATTTATAGCTATATGTGGGAATCACAAACCGGTAAAGGAAACGTATGGTATTGAAAAGTGTGTATTTATATAAGTATTTCTTACATTACACCGATATTGTATAAAGGCATTATTTTGATAAATGCATGATTTATATGAACGAAATGGAATACTTAATCAGATAGAACCACTAAGTATGAAAATGTTAGCGATTATTTTTATCAATGCGCAGGTACCGAAAGTGATAGACATCGGGCAAAGACTCCAAGATCGAGGAGCTCGTAGTCATAGAGAGAAGGAATTACGAGTATGCCCGCCATATGCATTACTCCATTTCTTTCAAACATTGACATTTTGTAAAACAGCTTGAACTCTGGATCCTTATTTTTGTAAAGGCATTTTGTTAAATGTAAACATTATGAATCTTTGTTAATCAGAAATGCTTATGGGCTTGCCTAAAATGAAATGCTTTCGAATTTACAAAATCTAAAAATGAATAAGACAAGCCAAAATGTTTTGATAAGATAATTGAAAATGTCGAGTAAACTGGTCTGGCTGATCCGCCAATCGGCCGGAGTCGGGATTCGGGTCGCGACACTAAAACTTAAATTTAATAAAACGATGAATAAAGAGATTTGATAATGACTTTAAAAGAAATAAACAAGCTGGCCCCCGGTTTCGTTCGACTCACCAATCGGGTCGGGCCGCCCGGTCACTACACCGGGTCGACATCTATCGAAGCGTACCTCATATGAGGTAGCACCCCTCTAGGCCCGAACCCTGGCCTCCCTACTAGTGAATCGCATGTAGGAGCATACGGGCGATCAGATAGTCTCTAGGCTAAACATACAACTTAGATCGCACTCAACCTAATCGGTGGTATCTAGCATGCTTAAAAAACACCTCAACCAAAAGTGGCAAATAGTTTGCACTGGTGGGTCCCCCGGCTGCCGCCATCAAAGGTTAGCCAACAAACATGGGCAAGCATGCATGACACCCAAACACAAAGCATCCATGTGAAATTCATTACCCAACACAAAGCACATACCGTGGTCCCTAGCCGTTACATAAGAGTCACTAAAAGGCTCAAATGCATCACAAATGTCAAAATCCAAACACCATGTACGCATATGAAAACAAATACCAACGCCTAAGCATGTACTCGAAGTCCCTAACCATGCACAGCAAGAATAGGTAGGGCAAATAGTACATCATACATCATGCATTTAAAACCAAATATTGGATCCCATACCAAAAGAAAGGAAGTAGGCTGAAAGGAGGTAAGTGGTCGGTTTACTTTAGCACACATTCCCTTTAAAATCCCACAAACCAAACCATACTTACAAATCCCACATTGCCCACTACCCCACTTTGTTCAAATCGAAACTGAACTCAGACCCTAAAGTTAGCCTACAGGTTCCTTGGGGCAACTAAGAGCACGCCATAATAGATTCGGGACTGAAACATGCTAAAATAGGGGCTGCCCGCATGAGTCGCCTTTGCACAACCGTTGAATCGTTCTCAACAAGTCCAAACGACGAGAAAAATTCTAAACTTGAAAGAAAATTCTCACAGAAATAGAATCTAAAAATAAACGTAGTGTAATTTCCGACCACGAATGACCAAGAACCAATATAAACAAAGCAAAGTACCCAAACTGCCATTCCGGAAAACCTAACCTAAATGAACCGATTGATCTGGTTTCCCAACCTGTCTAGACTATTGAGAAAAGATCTCAAACTTGTCAGAACTTTTCTCACAGAGTCAGGAATCTAACAAGACAAATGGTGATCGATTCTCAACTCGGATGAGTGAGAACCAATCAAAACAAACCAAACTACCCAAACTCCGCTCTCGCAACCTAACCTAAATGAACCGACTGATCTGGTTTCCCAACCAGTCCATCTCGTTGATAGAGGCTCTCAAAATTTGCCATAACCTTCCTAAAAGATTCAGGAATCTAACAAAATAAACGGTGATCGATTCTCACCTCGGATGAGTGAGAACCAACCAAAACAAACCGTTGTTCTCTAAAACCTAGATCGTCAAATAGAATCAAGAACCTAGCTCTCACGTATGAGCGTGAAAACCGGCTCAAATGGTTGAGGAGAAACCTCAAATTTGATCAGAATGTCTCTTAAAGAATAGAGTGGAGCCAGGGTCTATTTCTTACCTCTTCCACAAAACGCAAAAAAGAAACCAAGCTAAGCATCCAAGCATAATCAGTAAACGTGCGTTTGAGCCCGGAAAAGTGTCCCTCCAAAGGTCGCTTCCACTTTGATCTTTCTTTTCCTTTTGTACTGATTCCCCACCAGCTTCTGAGCCTACCTGGTGTTTTCCACCTTCGTTTGAAAAGATTTAACTGTCTCCTAAAATGTAGCCTTTCCCATTAACCTCTCTCATTTTCCATGCAAGCTGAATATCTTAAGTTTTCAGCTTGTTTCACCACCAAGTATCCATTTGGATTCATGGTGGGCTGCATGTAACTTAAGCCAAGGCCCACAATGGACCCAAAATACTGCCCATGGTCGGGCTGGAGCTTATGGGCCCGAACTACAGGATTTGGGCTCCGTGCACTACAAAAAACAAAGGCTCCACACAAGCTGGCCCGACTAACCGATTGAACCAGATGCCAACCAGTCCATCCGGTTGAGGAAAATTATGAAATTTTGATAGAATGTGCCCTGAAAAATAAGGAGACCAACAAAAAAAACGGTGCACCATTCCAAGTCCGGATGAGGGAGATATGATCGAAACAAGGAGTGCTCACCAAAATCACCCAAAAATACCGTCGATACGTACCGCCTTGATTTTCGAACCAGCCGTCCGATTAGTCAAATGGTTGAAAATCTTATGAATTTTAACAGAAACCTCCTTGGAAAATAAGAATCTAAAAAACAAATAGTGAACACCCTGAGTTCTGACAAGGGAGATATGATCAAACAAGCTCTATGCTCCAAATTTGACATACCATCAAACTTTGATCGAGCTAAACCTCGTGTGGGCCCCACTTGCTCCCTATAGCACGATACAATAACTAAAAAAATAAGCCATGATGACACTCTAAAGTGAACTACATACGCACTCAACGGGACTACATACAAGCCCACCCGAGGCTCGTGAGATTTACTCAAGCCTAAAAGGGCCTCAATGGTGTTATATGAGAACGATGGTGAGTGTGACACCCATAGTGATAAATGCAAGCCACTGAGGGAAATTGAGGGTCTACAAAAGATCACGCTTGAGAGTGCGGAGAGTGATGTTCCTAAATCAGACTAAATACGCCACGGCATTATGATTGGGTGATGCCGCTTGGTTCGACTAATGCCCTAAACGCTTATGGATTTGATGAACCGAGTATTCCAAATTGTGATTGGATTTCGTTCTTATCATAGTCTTTATTGATGATATCCTAATGTATTCAGGTATTCTAGAGGAACATTCAGAGCATCTGAGGGTTGTGTTGCATACCTTAAGGGAGCGACAGTTATATACGAAATTGAGCAAGTACCAGTTTTGGCTTAACAGGGTGACATTCCTAGGTCATGTGATCTCAACTGAGGGGGTGGAGGCGGATCCCGAAATAGAAGTTGCAAGTTAGAAATCGCCAAAGAATGTAAGAGGCTTATGTTTCCTTGGTTTCATTGGTATTACAGAAGTTTGTTGAAGGGTTCTCTAGGATAGCAACCCCACTAACCAAGCTAACAAGGAAAGATGTCAAGTATGATTGGGTGGATGCTCGCCAAGCAGTTTCGGTGAGTCAAGAGAGATTGACTTCACCCAGCCTAGCTTTGCCCAATGGGAGAGATGGGTTTGTGGTTTACAGTGATGCTTCCCGGTAGGGCCTTGGTTGTGTTTTGATGCAGAATGATAGGTTGATTGTGTATGCCTCTAGGCAACTGAAGAAACATGAGGAGAATTACCCTACACACGACTTAGAGCTTGCAACAGTCGTGTTTGTCTTGAAGATATGAAGGCATTACTTATATGGTGCTCCTTATAGGATCTTTACATATCATAAGAGTCTTCAATATATTTTCACCCAGAATGAGTTAAACCTGAGGCAAAGAAGATGGCTTGAGTTGATTAAGGACTATGACCGTACTATTGAGTACCATCCAGGAAAAGCTAATGTCGTAGAAGGTCAGAGAGTTCTTTGTCTCATATGAGATCAGGTTATCTTCCACTGTTGGTGGATCTAAGAGCTTTAGGGGTGATATTGGAGGTTGAGGATTCAGGAGCATTGTTAGCCACATTTCATGTTAGACCTCTCCTAGTGGATCAAATTCAGGCATGACAGTTGCAGGATCCACAAATGATTAAGCTTAAGGAAGAGATAAAAAAGGGAAAGAAAGCAGAGTTTCAAATTAGAGATGACGACATGATAATGAAAGGGAAGAGAATGTGTGTGCCAGAGTATGGTGAGCTGAAGAGAGACATTATGGAAGAAGCACATCCATCTGCTTATGCTATGCATCCAGGTAGTACCAAGATGTACAGGACTTTGAAAGAACATTACTGGTGGAATGGGATGAAGAAAGAGATCGCAGGTTTCATCTCCAGATGCCTAACCTATCAGCAGATGAAGCGCGAGACCGTGAGGCCCTGGGAAGATACAATTACTCCCTATTCCAGTATGGAAATGGGAGAAGACTAGTGGATTTGTGGACAGTTTTCCACACTGACTCGCAGGCAAAGAGACGATGCTATATGGGTGATAGTTGATCGATTGACGAAGTCTGCTCATTTTCGGCCTGTTAATGTTGAGGATTCTCTGGAAAAGTTTGCCCAATTGTATGTAGATGAGATAGTGAGACTTCATGGGATTCTAGTTTCAATAGTTTCAGATCGAGACCCTAGGTTCACATCTAGGTTTCTCAGCTCACTTTGCGCTTTAGGTACTGCTATTTCAAGACAAAGATTTCATCCTCGTATGCATGGCCAAATAGAGGACCATTCAGACGTTAGAGGATATGCTAAGAGCTTGTGTGATGGAATCATGAGGAGTTAGATACTATTTGGCAATCGATGGAGTTCTCTACTACAAATGCCTATCGCCAAGATAGAGATGGCTCCATTTGAGGCGCTGTATGGTAGAAAATGTAAGACTCCAGTGTGTTGGGATGAGGTTGGTGAGAGGAGATTGGTAGGTCCTGGGTTAGTGCAGGTCACTTCAAAGAAAGTGAAATTCATCCGTGATAACTTGAAGACAACAAGAGATAGACAGAGAAGTTATGCGGACAACCGTCGTAGACTTAGCTCGAGATAGGTGATCGGGTCTTTTTGAAGATTTCCCCTTGGAAGGGTGTTTTGAGATTTGGGAGGCGAGGCAAGCTCAGTCCGAGATTTATAGGACCTTATGAGATTGTGATCAAGGTGGGGCCAGTAGCTTATAGGTTGAAGTCACCCCCAGAGTTATCCAGAATTCATGACACATTCCATGTGTCGATGTTAAGGAAGTACATCCCAGATCCTTCACATGTGCTGAGAGAGCATTGTAAAACCCCAACCTTATTGAATGTTATAATGGTAGTTGTTGAACTGATTAGAGGTTCAATGATAGAAGTGAGGGTAGATTAGAATTTAGAACGCTTCGGACGTCATTTGGGCATAAAGTGAAATTTTTAGAAAATTTTCACCAGATGCCCTAATGAATAGTAATTCTTCTTATTATATCCGGATGGAGGGGTTGCAGAGAATTTTTAAGAAATTTCAGTTCCTATGACTTTGAACTGATTTTTAGAAGAGAAATTGAGATTTAAGTGAATAAAGGATTTCTGACCGAAATTGAGCTCGCGTTGAAATTTTTCGAAATTGGGCCGAAATATGAAAATGTCCGACTAATCATAGAGTCTAACGAATCAAACGGAGTCCGCTTGGATAGTTTCCAAAGCATTCGAACGAATTCGGATAATAATACGCTTATTGTTCGATTCGATTTTAACAATTTTAAACTGATTTCGTGATTCAAAGTTCGAATCCACCGTGAAGGATTTAATTAGAATATTTCATGTTCAATTCTTAAGTTTGAAGACCATAGAATATTTTTGACGTTTAACTCCAGATAAAAGCAAAGATATGCTTAAAATGAATAAAATATGATATAAGGGAGATATTTTCTTGTGAGAGCCGATCAAAACCTTTCTTAATAGCTAAGTTATGATTAAAATAATAGGTTAGTGGCTTGGCCTCATGAGAATGGACCAATGAGCTTCTTGGGCTCAAGTGCAATTTTAAAAGCACGGTCAAAATATAAATTCAAGAAGTTAAATTCTATCGTGAGAGTCAGTCGGCCATGAGAGGAAAGAAAGAAGAAAAGAGAGAAAAGAAAGGAAAGAAAAGAGAAGGAAGGAAAAAACGTGTTAGGCCAAGGTGGAGCAAGGGTGATGATTTTTTCTCTCCTTCACGGCATGATTCATAAGTGGAATCAAGAGAGAGAAGTCATGAAACTAAGAACAAGTAAGTTTCTATTTGTGGGGGAAGTTGGATTTTGATGTTTTCAGTTCAATGTCTTGATGGGTTCTTGTGTATGGATGTTAGATTAATGTTATTTAAGGTTGAATGATATTACTTTGATATAAGTTGAGAAAGAAATGGATTAGGTTAGGTTTTGAAAAAATAAAGAGCGATTTGTGGTTTGATAGCGAATTTTATGCTGACATGTTGAAATTGGTTAGATTATGAAATTGAGGCAGTGGCATTATTAGATTGGAGTGATTAGAGTGAAGAAAATGGAAGAACAAAATTGAATATGGCTTTGTGCATATTTCGTCCAAAATGAAATAAGAGGGGTCAAGGGTAGTTGATAGTTTTCATGTGTTTGCGGTTGAATATTAACTCTAGAAATGCATTGGAATTGGTTAGAAAAGAAAAGGATTTGAATTGAGGGCATTAAGGTCATTTTGTAAAGTAAAGGGTATTTTGTTCATTTCCTTAATTCTGTATTTTTAAGTGGTTAAATGGGATTAAAGTGAATGTGATGTGGTCGCGAAATGAATGTGTAGCGCGGATTAAAATGGAAGTTATGGTTAATGTTTAATTGTAGTTTTCTTGAAAAAGGTGAAAAGGACTATCGGACGGAAACGGGAATTACTGGAAGCAAATCTGGATTGAGCTGGTGAATGCTGAGTGTAAACTGATGTTTTGAAAATTGAGTTTTAAAAGTGAACAATTTTAATGTTAAAATGAAAAGTTTAATGTAAATGTTTATATATGTATTATATGTTATTAATATATATATTTATCTTGCCTAAATATATGTATTTATATTAAATTATATGTATGCATATGTTAAGACATCATGTAAGTTTAAAATGTAAAGGATGTATATGTATATTTATGTGATATATGTGCTTTTTTAATGATAAAGTAAAGGATTTAAATGGATTTATAAATGTATTTTGAATAAATGTTTTATCGAAGGTTACCCTAACCCTATATGACTGCAGGATCGAGATCGGCCGAGGTACCTAAGCGTAAGGATTTAGAGGGAAAAGTTATAGGTTGCTAAACAGGGAGGGAATAGATTTTTAGCGTAATATCCCTACATGTGATAAGGTGCTAAGGATCGGAACCCTATGCAAGGCGTGAGTTTCCAGCAGTCAGAGCGGTTATGACTGATTGAGACTGCCCTCACCGTCGCATTCGGAACCGTTTCTGTGTTTACCCCCTGGGTTCCATTAGAAAGAAAGTTTAAAGTATAAATTGATTTTTTATTTAATAAGTATTCATTACTTTGATATATACTGAAAATGTTGTCTAAATGAAAATGTACACTCACTGAGCTCCTTTAGCTCACTCTTTTTCGTATGTTTCAAAAACATTTTCAAAGACTCGAGATGTGTTTTATATCCTTTGCGCGAAGGGAGTAGAGCCATCGAGGAGACGACGCCTGTGACTGCATTGTATATATACTTGCATATTGTATATGTTGAATATTTTGTCATGTATATATGTATATATGTATATCTTTTGAAAAGGAACTACGTGGGCTTTGATCCTCGACAAGGTATCGAGCGGCCTGGCGAGTCCGGCTCAGCCTGGCCTTTTATAAAATTGTGCATGGAATTGAAGAAATTTTGGAATGTTGATTTCATTGAAGTGAATAAAATGTATATGTGTATATATTGTGCTTGATTGAGTTAGACGAGAGTCCGAAACTAAGTTGAGAATGTGTTTTTAAATGTTTTCGCAGGTTTTTGTAAATTTGGGAAAGTCCGAAAAACAAAGGAAACTCTGGCCGATTTTTCTGAAAAATCTAATTGTTTGAAAAAAAAAAAAAAAAAATTTACCACTTTACTTCCGCATTATTTTCTAAAGATATGTTAAGGATTGTAAAGGGGTTCACTCCATGGATTTTATTCGATTGTTTTGGAGAAAGTTTCATATCCGTTGGAGTGCCGGTCCCCGTTCATGAGATTAATCCGTCAAGGATCAAAATATCGTAAACACGATATATCGGTAATTGATTTTACTTTAAATATCTAAATACTCCAAATATCAGAAATATCTAAGTGGATATTTTTACAAAAATACTCTGCTATTAAAATTTTTCATTTTAATTATATAGATTATGAGAAATGATTCTTATCTTAATTAAGGTAGATTAAAATCAAATGGATAAGTAATTATTAAATTAAATATGTTATATTTAATATATTATTCGATATTATTATGTTAAAGAGATATTATTTATTTGTTTTCGTTATTATTATATATATTATGTAGATAATGAGGAGATTCAAAATATTATATAGTATAATTTTAAATTTTAAATGATATTATTTTATTTCTTTCCTGCTCAAATTAAATATTTGATTTAAAATATTTATAAGTTATAATGTAAAATAAAATATTATAAAGGGATTATAAAACAAATAAATAATAAGAGAATATAAAAAAGTTTGCATTATATATTAAGCAAAAATCAATGGCTTAGTGGTTGGAGGTGCCATTTCCAGCATTTTAGGTGGGTTCGAAAACCCGCCGGCGTAATTTTCGTGATATTTTGAGTCGAAAAATCAAAAATTTTCCAGGAAAAATCGGTTTTTATCGGTAAAAATCGGTTTTTTTCGGGGAAAAATCGGTTTTTATCGGAAAAAATCGGTTTTTATCAGAAAAAATCGGTTTTTATCGGAAAAATCGGCGATTTTTCGCTGATTTTTTTTTTTCCGATTTTTCCATCCTAATATCTTTTCCAGCACCACCGAAACTTACTTTTTCCGAAAATCTACCGAAATCGGCATTTTTTGTCCACATGATCCGGTAGGGATCTTCAAGAGCCAGTTGTAGCTAGTTGAGAACCCGACTTATGAGGAAACACCTATGCAAGATTAGATCGTAAGGAACATGCGTTGAGGCAAGTGATTCCCGCTTAAAGTCCCGCAAGACCATGAGAGAGAGGTAGGCACCGAGAGCCAGAGGCTTGATGCCACAAAGATTCTCAACTATTTCCTTATCGAGGTATTTTCCATTCCTCGAGTTTATAGCTGAGCCCATTTAGAGGACGAATGTTCTAAAGGAGGTAGATTTGTACGCCATTGAAGAGGGTGTACTTCAGACGTTGTAAACTGCAGTGGTCGCATGTGCACCAAGGGCTTTCTTAATTAGTTGAGTGCCATAGTAGTATTTTTGGAAGTTGTTTTTAAGAATGAAATTGTAAAGTTTTCAAAGAATGGTAGCACTTTTGCAATTAAGGAAAGTGGATGGGTGAAAGTACAAATCATGGAAACTTTAATTAGTTAAAGGATAATAATAATATACTACAAGAAAAATTCCGAATTAGGAGATTTGACACCGGTCTCTATAATGACTAAATATACCCTATCGCTTTTGAAAATAGGGTATAATAAAAGTAAAAGTATATTTATCCTAATAAAATAAAGATAAAAATAAAATAAGCAAGAACTTGGAATTAATACAACAGTTAAGGGTAAATTAATAAATTACCAATTCATGACCCAAAGGTCATAATATAATAAGTTCATATGCCCAAGTAGGAATATGCATAAGTTAAATTAAGAGTAACAGAGAGTTGGAGGACCAAAGAGTAATAAAAGAAAGATATTATAATGAAATAAGGAAGAAAATTTGTGGAAGAGACAAGTGGCTTGAAGGAAAGAGGGAGGAAGTTTCCTCCTTGGAAAGTGAAATAAAAAGGGGATAAGATCAAATAAGGATAAGACCAAAAAGAAAATATCTCATTTTGGTCTTGGGAGAAAGAGAGAGCAAAAACGGATAAGAGAGAAGAGAAGAGAAAGGAAGAAGAAGAAGAAGAAGAAGAAGAGAAAAGAAAAGAAGGAAAAAGGAAAAGAAAAGAGAAGATCATAGGTATGGAACTACTAAATTTGAGTATGGTTTTGTATGGATGCATGTCTTGAGTTGTATGAGACTTGTTAAGTTCCGTATGGAAAAGTATCGAAGTTTGTACAATAGTATGGGTTTGTCTAGTTTTGGGTATAGAAAGTATAAATACACGGTTTGGAGACTCCCAAACTCATTTCTGGTTAGGGTTGAGTTGAGAAGAGCTCTAAGGCTCCTATAGGTGTGTTTTGGGAAGGGTCTAGTTTCAAGTTGAACCAAGAAAATTTCCCTATTTTTGATCATACTCAGTAGCCGGACCTTAGAACGTGTTTTTGGGTCAGAAATAAAGGGAATTTGGCAATAAGTCCTTCTGGTAAATTGTAATACAAATGAACTTGATGTTAGGGCTTTGAATTTCAATTGGACCCATGTAGACCAAGCAGGCCCTTTACCGAATCGCTGGGTGGGCAAGAGGTCCCATAGGAGGTCATGCAAGCAGAGGCTCACTCATGAGCAAACCTCATGCAACAGCAGGTCAGCACCATGGCCAGAGGTCAGGAAGACCTCATCTCAGAGGCCTCAAGAGATCTGCCATGTGTAGAGCTCAAACACCCAATTCAGCCACCCTGTCAGATTCACCACGTATGACCTCCAACTTCGGAAGGTCATAACTCCTTCTTCCGAACTCCAATTCAGGTGTTCTTTGACTCTATGGAAAGCCCATTGAGTCAAGAATACATTCATATTCCTGAGGAGGATATTAGGTGTCAGACCGAGGTGTTAGACAGAGCTCACCGAGGTTAGGTCAGCTCTTCCCGTTCAGGATTTGACTACGATGACCCCAACTTCGAAGGTCATAACCCTCTGTCCGAACCCGGGATTTAGTGTTCTTGGACTCTATGGAAAGACCATTGAGTCAAGAATACATTCATATGCCTGAGGAGGATATTAGGTATTAGACTGAGGTGTTAGACCGAGCTCACCGAGGTTAGGTCAGCTAGTCCAGTTCAGGATTTGACTACGTATGACCTCCAACTTCGGAAGGTCATAACTCCTTCGTCCGAACTCCGATTCGGGTGTTCTTAGATTCTATGGAAAGACCATTGAGTCAAGAATCCATTGATATGCCTGGGGAGGATATTAGGTGTCATACCGAGGTGTTAGACCGAGCTCCCGAGGTCAGGTCAGCTCGTCCAGTTCAGGATTTGACTACGTATGACCTCCAACTAAGGTCACTCCTTCTGTCCGAACTCTATTTCGGTGTTCTTGGACCTCTATGGAAAGCCATTGAGTCAAGAATCCATTCATATGCCTGATAAGACTAGTAGGATGCTGACCGATAAAGCACCCAGTTTACTGAAATTGAATGGTTTTACCAAGTGTGTACTAATCGCTGGTTAAAGATACCGGGATACATGGTAAGAAAGCATAGATATGAACAAGAAATAGCAAACAACATAAGTAGATTTGATATAGGTAAAGTCAATTGAAATGGTACATAAGGAAAGAGATAGATATGGAACAAGAAATGCAACATAAGTAGATTTGATATGTAAAGGCATATAGAAGAAAAGAATAAAATGATAAGCTCAGAGAACACGTATAATTGTATGAGTGCTTAAGATCGGATATTGAATGACAAGACATATATGATCAGTGCTTCAGCACTCCTGCTAGTGCTACGGCACTTCTATCACGTGGGCAGGCACGTACATATGATCGCTCGGCACGTATACATGACCGCTAAGCCAAAGACCCTCGCTAAAGGTTTCGACACTTCTATTACGCGGCGTGCACGCCTCGTTCGCATCGTGAATGTACCTTCGTGTATATTGTACCGAGTCCTGCTCATTCTTATCCGGTCCAAGCAAGCTAATGTTTATAATGCAGAACTGAATAAGAAATGATGCAGGTAAATAGTTTGACATGAAGGGTACCTAAGGGTCTTAAAGAAGTTAAGTCTATGTTCGCACTCCTACTCGAGATAGGATACCGACAAAGTACAAGTAAAACGTATAAGTATAGAAATGTATTGGTATATGTCCTAAGATAGGAGAGTCTGATAAAGTACATGAAGATATCAGATTTTACCAGGAATGAGTACATGTACACGAATGATAGGCATATATGAATATAAGAATGAGTAAATGCATGCACGATAAAAATATAGGAATATATATAGAGAAATATGAGAATCGTAATATGAAGCTAGCGTATATGATAACGAATATGCATTAAAGTAATGATAGTATATATTGTATATGCTCAGAATTATATGTATGGAACATATATAAGCATGGGTATATGACAAGTATAGAATATGAAAAATGAAAAGTTAAGAATAAATGATTGTATATATATCTCACATATGATTACCGAATGACAATAATGATTCGGAAATATGAGATATGTACCGAACATAAAATACACATGGATTGTCTGCTTAGAACCTGGTAGAGGGATAGATAGGCATGCCTATTAGGGAAAAACAAAGTCTCAAGAAAGATACAAGTTCTGATATCGAGTCTCCATTCGGGTCGACGAGATAGATCCCGTTGATCACTTGGCCCCGAAAGGGTCACCACAACTTTCAAGCCCTTATAGATGGTCATTGTCTCGCACAATGACAACAGTGTCTTCGGGCCCTTATAGACCACTGCTTTCGCACAAAGGAGTACAAATACTGGCCTTATGACCACTGCTTTCACACAAGTGAGGCGCCTTCGGGCCCTTATAGTTTCCTTTATCCACTTCTAAGGTTTATGCAGGCATGAAACATGAAACAAACTATTTGAATATGACATGTGAAAAGATATGATATGATATGAGAAGCATAGCCCTGCTATGTGATGACAAGTTCTGTAACATGAGATTATACGATCCGACATGCTATATGAAAATGTATAAGAATGTAAATGATCCTAAAAGCTAATATGAAAGAGAAAGAATATGGCGAAAAAAGTAAAACAAAGAAAATAGTATATGAAATGAGTACATGAAATACAAGATAACGCAAAGACATGAACACGTGAATTGAAAACAAGACATGATGACAAAGACATGATAACAAAGACATGAAAATAGAACATAACAAATGGCGATGTGATATAACCAAGGAAAGTAATATATGTATAAGAATATGACATGCACAAAATAGGATATGTAATATGAACCATTAGAAAGATAACAGATCAAATGATAAATACTAGAATAAGAAATATATGATATGATTATATGATAGACATACCTAAATGACTAGAGGGAATATGCTATGAACACATGATAGAAATGCATAAGTGCTAAGAACGATAGAGATAAGTAAAAGATGACAAAGCATAGGAATACAAAGTAGAAAAGTATAGATAGGAGTTAAGGTTTTAAAGATGTAGAACATGTGACATGTAATAGAATGTAAAGATGATAAATAATAAAAAGGTTATATGAATATGTATAGATATATGAAATGTACATGTATAAGCTTGATGGTCATCATCGTGTTGTCCATGTTTATGTTCCCACTAAGCGCAAAGCTTAGCACGGGTATTCAATCCGTAGGTACGTATGTAAGACAAGGATATGACGTGTGACATCCCACATCGCGAGAAAGGCATCGGCCAAAGATAGTGCTCACCGCACCGATCTCGATGTTTTGTATTAGAAAGAAAAAATAACATGTATAAGTAAATGGGACTCGATATATGTGTATAGATTTTGATGGACACCACTTTAATTGGCGGAGTTCTTTTTAATGATAAATGAAGTTTTGGTAATGAAATTGTTTGTATAACCACAGGTACAAGTTAGGCTTTGAAAGAGCAGAATTGATGAGTCCCGATGCCATAGTCTCGCCGGACTCGGTTTTTGGGGTCCTTGATTGGGTCGGATCGGGGAGATAGGGGCGTGACACTCTGTCAGTGCGGAAGCGGAATTCCCGGAGGGTTAGAGACGAGAACCACCGGTCTTTAAAATCTTTGACATCCTAATTGTATTAAAGGTACGGATTACGTCTCTAATTGGGACGAATATTCCGTCTCTAATCAAGGAGAATGAAGCCAGAATTGTGAGTCTCTAGCCAAAACGGAGTGGGTTAAGATCTCGATCGGAAGACGAGATATTTCCATCTCAAATCGAGTCTCTAATTAGAAGAAATCGTCGAATCTCGATTAGAGACGGAATCAAATCATTGATTGAGGCGGAATCAAATCGTCTACGATTAGACACGGAGTTTTCCATCCTAATCTAGTTAGAGACATGCTATAGCTAATTTTCGACGATGCAGAAGTTTTAGCTTTTATTTACTAATTGAACCTATTATGACTGAAAAATTTCAGTATATGTAATCATAAAGTTCTAGTTTAGAATTAAATTAATAGATGTCTGTTGAAATAAGTTGAACCACACTATAATTTTCATTAGTGCAAATCAATAATACACGTAGATAACAAAATAGTAATATTTAATGTCAAATGTACTAAAAATACTGACCATACTAACTACTAATCAAACTACAAATTCTTAGTGTCCTCGAGACATTCTTTTAAGTATATTCGATCCCTTGTAAAGTCGCTCCTTAAAAATCTTAAGTGGCTTTCTATGAGCATTCTTTATGGGGTAACAACTTTGTGATGAATTACCTTTTCTTGTGAAATTACATTATAAGCATAAAAATTACCATCATTAAAACTTTATTTTATTTTAATAAAAAGTAATAGAAATGCTGTACTTAGAAAATGGAGGAGGAAGATTTGTTTTATCATAATTAATCAAAAAGCATTTGTGTATTAAAGCAGTGAATTTAGTGACTCATAATTGCTTGATTAATTAGTACACTTGTGGGAACCCTAAGTATTATCAGTGAGATTTTGGCAAATTAATTACAATTGGAGGAGAAATATTTCTACAACGATAATTATTTTTGGGGTGGCCAGATCCTTTGAGAGTAAGTGCTCCTATAGAATCCACACATCAAGATCGCTCTCCATGCAACATGAAATATAGATGATTTCAAGTATACACATCTATAATCATTATGATTCTTGAATAAAAAAAAATCAAGAAAGGCATAAATCTGAAACATACGATGCCTCCTTTAAGCATGTTAGGTGAAAATACGGTGGAACCACAGTTGCTTGACTTTGGACAACTTGGAGTGCCTGACCTACAAATACCATATCATGGTAAAAATACTTTATACAAATAATCACACATAGACCAAGCTTGGTGACATGAGTGATTAATTATTACCATCGGGAAAAAGAAAAGCATTTGCACGACCTCACACTTCCTTTAGCAAGTCATGATCCTACAAAATCATACCAATCATAGCTCAAATCGTGATCAAGTAGTCTAAAGATGACAACCTCCATAACATAATTTGGCTCTTTATAATTATTTATTACAAGAAAAGTGGTGTTTTCCTTGAGTAAATAATCTGACAAATCTAACATACAATAAGAAAGATAATAATTAGAGTGTTTTGTGTGCTTCAGAATGAAACAGGAAGTTCAGTGGACAATTCATTTCAAGAGCTCTATATAAATATGCAAGTCGTAGTCTATGATTTGCACGAACTTTGATCTAGGAAGTGTCATTGTATATCGATAAAAGTCAATGAAGCCCATTAAGTGCATGTTTGTAATGGAATATCCAACTTTTAAATTTGTTAAAAGTGTTCTAAAATTAAGCTCTACCTTAATGGAACTAAGCTGGGCTAGGACACAACTAGTTAGAAGATCGATATACGGGCCTTGGATTTACATTGGCACTAATTGGGTAACTTGAAGAAGTAAAGCAGGACTCTTGCAAATCAATATATAGTTTGTGAGTATAAGGCTTATGAAGGGTGTTTAATTTAAATCTTGTAGCGGTGGTTTTTATCAATCTTTGGAATGAGTCCAAAACTGACATTCTTTTCCTAAAAATTGGATATTCAATAAGTCTTAAACGAGGCAAGCAAGGGTGAGCTAAGATACGCAATTTATTGTTAATGCTAAGGACATGTGGTCGGTGGAGCCAGATAAATAGTTCAAAAATAGTATCTTTTCCATTCTTTATCCTTCCTTCAATAGTTTTTCTCTAAATTCCCGATAGCAAGCTTTGTAATAATTATCTACAAAGTGCTTGGGGAAAAGGAAAACAAAATCAATGTCTTTTTTCAAGGGCAGGAGATATCTCTGAAATGTTGCTTTCTAAAGCATCTAGAAATTACAAGATTAACAATTCATTCATGATATTGTTCTCCTTGGTGTATTAATTACCAAAAGTCATGCATAATATGGACAATACTCGGCACTTTGATTTCGAGGTCCATGGGTTAAAAACAGAGAGTAAAAGAAATATATGCATTCATGTGGTATGAACATCTAATGTCCATAGACCTTCATATATCTTACCATGGCTTCATTCACGGATATCAACACAGTGTTATCTTTCAGCGGCATACAAGATAAGATAAAGTAATAAACATGACTACTTTTCATAATTTGTCCAAAGGTCAAACTATGTAAAAGAGAGGGCAGGACTAGGATAAGCCACGAAGCTCCAGGCGAAGCGGGAATGTGAATAATTTCACAAACAGAAATTGCATAAGATGTAGCTCTCGTGTCTATAAGCTTCACTTTGGCAAGATCCACGACTTGTACACATTAATCTGTGGTGACAGTAGGCTATCCTTGAAAAGAAGAAAAAGACCTTGACAATCACCTGAAAATGACGAGGTTATTTGTACAAGGTAGTTCTTACTGATGCAATTCAACATCCATAATGACATAATTTCCAAATCGATCGAACCAGTCAAGCGAGATGATTTTCGAGTTCGAGGAATGCATATAATCGGATGGAAAGAAAATGGCAAGCAGTGAATTAGGCGCGTAGACAAGAACCTCATATAGATTAGTGGAAGCAAAACTGAACCCAAGCTCATGACTCGTGATACTGTAGTGTTTTCACCAGATCCTGCGATGATTGTCGGATTGACCGGGCGATCCATTATCGGTGATCGGAGCGGAGCTTGAGAGTGAGGATGTCAGGTTTCCTGGTGGTGCTAGGAATTATGATGCAATGGTGGAATTCAACGTATATATATGTACTATTATTAGAACTAGAGGTGTTTTCTCAATTTTGCGTACCGAAAATATCTGTTACCTTTTCAAGCTTGGATTCAGGGTCCCTTTGTATGAGATGGAGAGTGAAATATGAGGGAAGCCTCAACCACACCATAGTTATCCTAAAATTAGAGTTCTCCCTCAAACCACAGCATTTGTCTGAAATATGAAGTGCGAGGAAAGAAAAAAAAATGATGAAGAGAGAAGGAGTAGGCGTTAGCGACGGAAGTAGGAAGAGAAATGTGGTGTCTTAGGGTTTCTTCTGGAAATGAATGGTGGAGATGAAATGTCTCAGCTTATGGACGGTTCAGATTTCCCAAACATGAATCTCTTTTTTTTTTTTTTTTTTTGAAACTTACCAATTACCATGCAAAAATTTGAACTCTTAATATATTTTAATCAACTTTATGAGAATCAATTATTTTTAAAATGAAATCCTAATATCTTATCATGTTAGAGATGGATTTGAGACGGAAAAATTCGTCTCACGATCGACGATTCTATTCAGTACCTGTTGAAAATAATTAAGTCTACGATGTGCTGATTTAGACGAACATTCAAGATCTCTAATTAGAGGCGGAATGAAACAGATACAATTAGATGTTTTAAAGGCGAAAATTCCGTCTCTCTAATCAAGTCGAGAATTCCCATTTCAGGACAAATTAGAGGCCAGGGTATCGTCTCTAATTCCAATTTTCTTGTAGTGTTGTGTAAGCTAACCCAAAGAAAAATTATGAATTAATATTATATTTGTCAATCCTAAATTAAAACTTTAATTATCTTATTTTCAAACACACATAAATTAATTGTCTATAAATAAGATTATTTATAGATTATTTCAACAATAATGAAAAATAGTTTCTTGATATTGAAAAATGAAATTGATTATCTGTCTAATAAATAGTGATATTGAAAAAAATATTATTGTATCTTCACAACAAAGTTTTAAGTTTTGGTTGGAAAAAAATTAATGAGATATCAAGGAATAAATTATAAATTAGTCCCTAGGTTTAGAAAAATGAATTAATTAGTTTTCTCTATTTAAAAAACTAATTGTGAAAATATTTATCATACTTAATTTAATATTAATTTATTTCAAAAATATCTTATTTTCTTATATAATTTTTCTATTTTTGCCTTTCTTTTCTTTCACTAGTTCTAAGAATTCAAAATAAATTGAAAAATATCAAAATGGACTAAATTACAAGTATATTTAAAAATATAGGTAATTAATTAGTTTTTGAAATATAAGGAATTTATTGATTTGTTTTTCCAAACTTAAATGCTTAATTTATAATTTACTTGATATCAAGTTTAGAATTCTATAATTTTAAGAGTAGATTTCACGAACCATTTTTAGCATTCATAAAAAAGGTGTGTCATGTTATTTCTACCACGCTCTCTCATTATTCTTTTCAGCAATAATAGGATTTTAGTCATATTCAAGAGAATAAAGTCTTTACTTATTTAACTATTTCCAAAATACATTTGTTTTGTCAAAATTAGTTACAATTCATAATTAATCATTTAACTACCTCAATTGCTATTTCTAATTATGTTTAATATATATGTTCCCTTTCTTGGGCTTCTTTTCTCAATTTATTTTTGAAAAAGAGATAAAGTTAAATGTTGAGTAAATTAATTAGTCATTTCTATTTCAAAAACTAATTATTCCGTTCTTTTTATTTTTTTTTATTTTTTTTCCCAAACATTTTTTTTATAAAAAATTATATATATATATATATATATATATATATATATATATATATATACTCTTAACTATATCTATGTACTATATGTATATGCACACATAAAGATTGATGGGCAAATTTGACATTTGTTAAAAATGAAACAAATTTTAAATTATTCATAGCAGACAAAAAACCAAAGTATTGGTTTTTGAATTAAAAGCAATTAATTAATTTTTACAAACTAAAGGACTAATTTATTTATTTGTGCATATTTGCAAGAGTTTTTTTGGATATGATGTGGGGAAAATTTTGGACCCTTTTATAATATATTGTTATTAGGGTATGTTTTTGGACTGAGCTAAGTAGTATATGTTGCGATTCTAGACTTTCTATTCAAAAAACAAATTATTTATTTATTTTTATTCATTTTATGTTTTTTTACAAACATTACTTATAAAAAGTAGAAAAAAAATAAATAGATATTATAGGACCGAAGATAGATGGACAATGGGATATTTTCTAAATAAATCAAATATTATGGATAAAACCTATAGATTTCTTTGAGGACAAAGAGATTTTGAATTTTTTAGTCTCATACTCTTTTTTTTTTTTTTCAAGAGGTCAATAATCAGAGATTTAAATTAAGTATAGATTAGTTCTCAAATGGGGCGAAATCGTCGTCTCCTAATTAATTTGTATGCAAATGCATCTCTGTCAGTCTCTATTTAGAGACGGATAAGTGTCCGTCTCTAATTTTTGTCTCTAATTCCGTTTTTTCTTGTAGTGATAATAAATTGTCATAATGGTTCAGGGAAGCCTAGAAAATTTTATAGATCTCGGATGAGTAAACAGGAGCTACTTGTAGTTAAATTCGATCTCCACGAAATCTAGTGACCAGAAAAGTTTCATCGGATACAGGTCAAGCCCAGATATTTTCTGATTTGCGTTGACCAGTAGTTGTGACTTGAGGAGCGAGATTTTACGAAAATCTCGAAAGTGAGTAATGGCAGGCTAGTTCATTTAAAATAAAGTGAACTAAAATAAATAATAAATTGTTTAAAAGGCAAAGCAGTTCGTAGGACAATATGAACTATATATCAAATAATAATAATAATAATAATAATAATAATAATAATAATAATAAATAAAAATAAAATATAAAATATAAATCAATTTGAATGAACGAGGAGGACGAAACGAGAGAAGTGAGAGAGAGATTAGTATTTTTATTTTTTCTTTCGCTTCTCTCTAAGATCCAGGAAATCGGACCCGTAAGTTTTCATCAGACAAAAGCGAAAGTTAATTACGCGATAGGAAGTTTATCGTGGGTACCAAGGCTTAGATTTTCTTGAAACTTTCCAAGAGGTAGGGAATTTTCACTACTTTGTTATTTCTATCTGAAGGTCATTTAATAGTTTGAGATTTTCTTAGAATAGTGAGAGGGTGTGAAATTTGATCTAAATTTTCTTGGACTAAGTTTATGAATTTTTTAGGAATTTTTGGACTATTTCGGACGGAGTGGCGAATTTTGGGACTCTTTCGAGGCAGTTCGGGTTGAAATTTGAGATTGTTTGTATAGTTAGAGAGGATTTTCGGAGGCTTTGTTTTAAAGGCTGTCCGGATATTAAGGTTGGTTTTGATCACGGCTGATGTTTCGGGTTTTGTGGTGTGTTTGGTATCACAATAGTCGAATTTTGACAAGCCCAGTAAGGGACAGGTGCCTGTTTTCTATGGGTCCAAGATTTGGGCCATTTTGTAGGTTATTGTGAGAAAAATAAATAATATGCTATTATGTGATAAATGGAAATTATATGTAGGGTAAAAGCGGAGGCGGAGAAATTTTGAAGTCATCTTTCGATTATTATACTTGGAAAAGTGAGTGTTCTAAACTTTATTTTTCAATACTAGTGTATTGTTTATAAATCGTTTTACGCTGATATGTTATGGTTTTAATTGTTAAACCATATTTTAAAGCTTATGGTTTTAATTGTTAAACCATATTTTAAAGCTTATGGTTTTGATTTGTTAAACCATATTTTATAAAGAAAGAAAGCAAACTTATATTGCTATGGTTTTAATTGTTAAACCATATTTTAAAGCTTATGGTTTTGATTTGTTAAACCATATTTTATAAGCCAGTAAGCAAACAGCAATTATATTTTATAAGTGGGACCTTAAGAAATCCTAGTTTTAAGCAAGCATTACCGATCAGAGGTATTCTGTACATGCTTGGTAAAGTTAGGACATGGTCACATTGCATTATTAAATTTTCTGATAGAAGCGAAACAGCTCATGCATTATGGCATATTAGAGGAGGGCCAAGTATACGTCTTTGGAGTATAGGGTTAGCACGCTAGCTATTTATGTGGTGATGGAAGCATTTCCATGATATTTTGCAAAATAGGTGATGGACAGGGTCGCCATGGCCATGGTAGAGACACGGGTTTCCCATGTTTATAGTGCTTGGGTGATGTGGACCACGAGGTCCTTCCCGCAAACCTGATGGGAGACACGGGTTTCGTGTTTGGGGTACTTGGAATTGATGTGGCGTAAAGGAGTCCTTCATGTGATAAAGGTTATAAGTTTCACATGTGTTGCTAAAGTCTGGCGAAACGAGAAAGGCCTCAAGTGGTTGATCTTTATTTTTATAAGCGTTTTACATACAGCTTTAAATTGAGCACTGATAAGCAAGCAAGCAGTTTATAAAAAGTTTTATAACCTTTTATAGCAAAGCAAGCAAGTAGTTTATAAAAAGTTTTATAAACTTTCATAACAAAGAAAGCAAGCATTTTATGAAAAGTTTTAGAAACTTTTATAGCAACAATGACGGTTATGAAAAGTTATAGAAACTTTTATAGCAGCTAAGCAAGCATTTTATGAAAAGTTTTGGCTTTTATAGCAAAATGGCAGTTTATAGAAAAGTTTTAGAAACTTTTATAGCAAAGCAAGTAGGGTTTAGAAAATGTTTTGTAAAAGATAGTTTCTGATTTTGAGACATTTTCGAAAAAGTAAACGTTACATAAAGCATACACTCATGAGCTCTTTTAGCTCATTATTTTCTTTAGTTTTAAAATTATCTTTCTCGAAACGGGTGCTGGCGAAACGGCTGGTTATCTCCAGGAGTCCTCGACTACTGATTATATGTCTTAATATTTACCCACCATTGTATATATTTGTAAGAAAGTACTTTGAATTTGTATAGTTGTGCATAAGTATGTACATAGTTTGTTTTATGAAAATGTGATGAGCTTGAGGCTCTTTTGAAGAAGTGTTGTTGGTTGCCATATTTAGGTATGAGTGTATTTCGAGGTTTGTGACATGTCTATATGTATTGCTATGCTGCGAAATTTTATAAAATAACAAGTTTTAGAAAAAAATTTTCACGGGTTTTAAGTAATAACCGCGACAAACAACAGTTATCGAGTGGTTGGAGTATCGGCCTAGGAGTTACGTAGGTTGTGACACATCGCACGCTATTAGGGAGTAGGGGTGTGTCGATATGACAATGAAATAGGGTTTGCATGAATATAATAATAAGAAGCACTAAGAATATGATTATTTACAGCTCTTTGACTAATATAATTATTAGTATAAATATAAACCAATGATTCTCGCTAGTTGATGGTAGGCTGTATACGGGGGTCTTTAACAAAGCAATATCAGAATTGTGTGTATGCTTGAGCATACTTCGGGTTTTATTGAAGAGAATAAGGGATTGCTTTCATCTTTTCTCTCTCAATATCATTATAAGGACATTAGCCTTTGGAAAATCTGTTATCCTTTATAATTGGTGCCTTACTAGAAGAACATGATTGCATATTGAACATTTTCAGAATGCATTCAATATACGTCTGTTGAGACAATCTCATAATGCTATTAGGTCTATCACGAAGTATCTGTTTGCTTATGATGCTTCCCAAAGATCCTTCATATCAAAATGGCTAAACAATAATTGTCTTGTCTTAACTAACATGTCAATATCATTGGCTGGGAGCAAAACATCATCAACATATAAAACCAAGAATATGTATTTGCTCCAGCTGACCTTCATATATATGCATTGATCGGCAATGTTCTCATATTAAAATGCTAGGGTGACAACTGTCAAACTTGAGATACCATTGCCTAGAAGCCTGCTTTAAACCACAAATTTATCTATGGAGTTTACAAACCATGTGTTCCTTATCAACTTCCTCAAAGCCAATAGGTTGAGACATGTAAGCAAACATCCTCCAACTAAATTCTCCATTCAAGAAAGTTGTCCCTCACATCCATCTAATGCAACTCGAATCAAAATGACATATAATATTATAATGTGTAAGAGTCTTTAGTAGACACGGGAGAAAAGGTTTCCTTAAAATTAATACCTTCTTATTGACTGTAACCCTTAGCCACTAATCTTGCTTTATATCTCTCTACTACTTGTCCCTTGGCATCGCGCTTGATCTTGAATACCCATTTGCACTCAATAGTTTGCAACCATGCGGAAAATCCTGACTCCACACTGTGCAGTGACACTTGAAAATTATATATATTTCATTGCATGTGATCGAGGGTGGATTGGGACTAACAATGCTTTTTGTAGGTAGTCGGGCTGATACATCACCCACACATCATACTCATGCTCCTATAAGTAGACAATGTAGTCGTCTGAAATTGCAAGCCTACACACCTCTCTAACCTCCTCAAGGGTATATCCATGAATACATATAGGCCTACTAGGTCTACATCTAGGGCTACTAGATCTACATCCTCAATTGGTTCATTATCGGGAGTAGCTATTGGATGTTGGTCAACAATAGGGCTAGAAATTAGAGTGGAAGCAATAGGCACGGGAATAAAAACTAAGTATTCTTTTTAACACAATTTCTCTTGGCCTTTAGCTTATACCAATATCATCCTCAAAATAGATAGCTCAATCACTCTAGTGGTGTGCTACATGCAATAAAACCTAGAACCTCTTGATCCCACACAATAACCAATAAAGTACCCATGCAATGATGTTTTTTTTATCATATTTCTTGAATTGCGGGTTGTACGGTCTCACTTCCACCTTGCAGTCCCAAACATGGAAGTGACAAAGTGATGAGTCATAAACTCATTGAATTTTTAGTCCATTTTTCTGAATTTTTATTACAATGTAATTGCTTGTTTTTATGCAGAAATATGTACTATTTACCAAATTTATATTTTGCAGAAATTTATAGCAGAAATGAAAATTCAATGTGAGGATGGAAGGAAGTGAAGCGAGTTCAATAGGCCAAGGTGGTCGGAAGTAGAGAATCAAGGTCGTGACCGAAGTCATACTATCTTGAATGAAAGCTTTTTGCGACAAAGAAGTTGTTTGAGACGGAAAAAGAAGCCAAGGAAGGATTTCATGCCATGGCACATTAATTCTGGCGACAGAAGAATATCTTGGTTGCCGCGGATAGTGAAATTAGCGACTATAGGTGGCTGATGGTAAGCTTACAAAGTCTCTACTAGGTAATTTAAGGTTGCGACAAAATACAGTTGAGCTCGATCAAGGTCGCGACGATTATTTTATGTCGCGACTACATTTAAGCGCTAGGACAAAAAACAAAGTAAGAAGGGCCCTTTACTTTCGATCGCGACACACTTTCTAGGTCGCGACTAGAAAAAGAAGATGAATTGATGGGAAACTGTTGTGAGTTAAAAATGAGGCTGCGACAGGATGAGAAGAAATGATGTCACAACATGCTTTTAAAGTTGCGACATAAATTTCAGCAAGGAAAAGAAACGATTAGGTCGCGACCTAAATCCCATATCGTGACAAGATAATGAACAGAACAATTTAAGTCGCAACATGAAAAGGGGAGCTGTGACCAAGAATCAGTGGCTGACAACAAAAATGATGTCGCGGCATGCTTTTAAGGTGTGACATGAATCTGCAATAAACCAGACAACCGGGTTCGAGACATGGGCGGGGTCGCGACACAGAATTTAATGAAATTCATGCAAGCGTGGGTCGCAACAAAAGATAAAACATAGTGACCACGAAATGATGTAGACATGTGAATCAGTCGCGACATAGAAATGAAAATAGAGAGCGGTCGCGATATTAATTCTGGAAGCAAGAAAAGGGATCGCAGCACTACAAGAAGAATGGTCTATTGTTGACATATGTACCTTGACATAAGGCAATATATATGTCAATAATTATTTAGCAGGTAACTATAATATATAAACTTAATTAAAGAATAATGACATATATGAATTATATTGATTATTTCATGACTTATGATAATGCAACTTTGTGAGAGAGGTATAGATCAATATAAAATTAATATATTCATATGTCAAGACAACTAAATAAACGTAAGCATATATGATAATAACCTTGATAGAAAAAATTAAAAGTCAATATATATGGTTTCAAATGCTTCTATGTCCAAGGTTGGTAAAAGTTATCTTAACGAATAATTTTACAAGCCAATTTAACCTCATTTATAAATCTATTAAAGGTTATATTTATTAAAGTTATATGCATAACATAGAATGATAATGATCCTTATATTTGTGTATAGGTTTGTGCTTAGTAGGTAGCACATAGGAAAAAAATTTTGAGAGTTTTACGAGTGTAAAAACTGGAACAAGAAGGATAATAAAATAAAATTGAATAAATTCATTTGGTTTAATGGATAATAAACTAAAATGTTAATAAATTTTAAGGTTGAACATAGTTTAGTGTTGGATCAAGAGGTTTGAGGAGTTTTTTGAGAAATGTCCAAATTTAAATGAAAAAAAAAATGAGGTGAAGAAAATAATTTTCTAAGGTTTTATAGTGTGTAAAATTGATTAAAATAAATTTTTATAAATTTATTTGTGTATTCTGGAAAATGAAAAAAAAAAAAAAAATTAGGTATGTATTTTTAGTGTCTTCCAGTAACTGGAAGAAATGAAAAAAAAAATATATGAAAAAAAAAAATCAGAACGGAATTGGGCTACTGCCCAATTAAAAAAATGAGGTGAAGAAAATAATAATTTTCAGGTTTTTATATAGTGTGTAAAGCGAAGAAGAGTGGATTAAATAAATTTATTTGTGATGGAAAATGAAAAAAAAAATTAGGTATGTATTTTTAGTGTCTTCCGATATATGGAAGAAATGAAAAAGATCTGAAAAAAATCTGCGGAAGCAGATTGGGCTCTTGCTTGATTGTCTTCGTGAAAAAAAAATTTGTATTACCCCAACCTTACGAATTATTTTGCAAGAGAGAGAATTTGGAAAAAAAAAAAATTGTATTACAAATTTGTATTGCAAGAAGGGTGTAGTTGGATGGTTTGTATTGCAATGGGCTGGCATTGTATTGCAATATAGGAGCCTTGACAAGGGTATTGGGTCACAATACACGGATTGTATTGTGACCAGGAGGGTTGAAGAAGAGAGTATTACGTATTGCAATATAATGAATTGTATTGCAATAGGGAGGTTAGTTACAGTGGTCATGGATTGTATTGCAACCACACTCACTATAATAGCAGCTGAAGGAGGTGTATTGCGGTAAAATTTGGAAGTGTATTCTGATAGGGAAAAATTGTATTGCAACTTAGGTGAACGATGATGAGCAGTCTGGTGAGAGCAGTGGTGTGAGCAGTAGAAAATTTCGGGAATTTTTTAAATAAAAAAATAGGACTGAAATTTGAAAAAAAATGAAATTTTCGAAAATAAATTTTTTTGATAAATATGATTTAATATATTGGATAAATGGTCTTGCACATTGTGCTTATGGCCAAGGAAATTTATTCTCTGAATCTGGATGTGAAATGGATTTCGTTGGAATCGTCTCGTGAAATCTAGCTTCTTGCAGTAGAATTTCGTCGAATTCGGGTATAAGTTGTACGTTTTCGAGGCATCGCGTTTGAGTGCCATAAAGCGACATGTGATGTAATGAGAATCCACCATAACACGTACTCATATGTCTTCGTGGCATGAGTAAAGAAATGATGAAAACGGACGGCGAGATAGTGCGGGTGTCAGCCCTGAGAATTTGAGTCCATAACTATGGATTGAGTGGGTTCTCGCATTTCTCTAAGCTTCTTCTACAAGTCTTTTTTTCAATGTCTTTTGTATTACTAGATCTTGCCCGGGATGGAAGGTTATGGGTTAAGCTTTGGGATATCCGAATTTGAGCTTCTATTATCAACACTAACATTTTTTTTTAACTAAAAATAAGTGAAAAGCGATATATATTCGATGACTATATATGTTATGCTCCATATATTTTCCATTGACTATTGTGGACTCGGCATTTTTAATATTATATATTTCTCATTCGATGGAAAAACTCGTGTTTTTCATTTTGGTTTCAGACGAAAAACAATGAAAAAAAAAACCTAAATGTGATGCATAATAAGAAGAAAGCGAGTTTGAAGAACCAAGTCTAAGCCCCTAAGGTGGAATCTCTATTGAGCTAATTTAAAGCATATATCACAATTGCTTTGATTAATCTATCAACATCAATAAATGAGACCATAAATCAAAAGCGAGATGAAAAAATAGAATGAAAAGGATGCATATGGTTGACATAGAAGTGATTTTATGAAACATATATTGGTGTGTATCGACAACTATCCATTTAAGTAAGTCTTAGAGTTCATATCTCAACAAGAGATGATGATGATATAATTTATTTGAAGTTAGCATTAAAAGTCAAATTTAATGAAATTGATGAATTTAGAAATATTATTTATTGAGCTAAAATTTACAACAAAAGGGTTTAAGTTAAGCTATTCAAGGCTATCCCATTATAAGAGAACAATGGGAGTGGTTAAAGTCTCAACAGCTAAACATATTTATTTTTCAAAAAACTAGTTTCTTGAAAATCAAACTGAAGGAAAGAAATTTGATTGTTTAAAAAATGTTTGAAAATAAATAAAACAAAATTAAAAAAGAAGAAAATAAAACTAAAATAATAATAGTAAGAAAATAAAAGCATAGTAAACAAATTCATATGAAAAGATCTTAGGGCATAATACAATTCAATGACTTTTAAATAAGTCATATTCACCAGGTGGGATAGAAAAATGACATAGTGTAACTTAGCCCAATGAGGACCTAATTTAAATATAGTCTATTTAAATTGGCAGGTATAAGCATTTAGCCCAATAGCAAGTCAATAATTTTTGTTCCAATATAACCCTTGGTTGAATGTAGTTTTTAATGTGTGATGTCTCAAATTTGATCCTCGATTTGCGGTAGTCAAATTATCGAGAGAAGTTAAACCATAAAAAAAAATAGCGTAAAAAATGCCCAGAAATTCAGTTAATAGCTTAAACAAAAAAGAAAAAAAACTTCTTCCCTCTTTCAATCTTCTTTACTACAGTCATCAATGACCGCAGTCCAGCCATACTATATCAACCATCATCCTAAAACTCCCTAAAATCATGTCTTTAATAAAGTTATTCTAAAAATAGAGTTACATAGTATAATTGCATAGAATAATTTTGTATCATTGAACCATCTAAATTTGAATGACAATATAGCATGATGGTAGAACACTAACAACCCTTTCTTCTACCTTGCATAGTTATATATGTGACTATGATTAAAGCTAATGGTTCAATTTCATTAAAATTCTAAACTTCATTCACTAGTGTCATCATTTTCCATATTATTATCGACGAGATAAGCTAATAAAAAATTAAACCTTACAATTAGCCCTTGTATTTTCATTTGAGAAATAAATATATTAAAACAAACAAAATAAACCTCAATATTATGTTTTCTCAAATATATACTTGCTTTATAGTATGATTGAAAGCTTACTTTGCAAGTTAAGTGTTAACACCATTTTTTCTTTAACTAGTAAAAGTATAAAAGAAAAACAAAACCAAAACCAAAATTAAATAACACATTAGATATATTCACCCCTCTTCCCGCATTCTTTGGAGACCAAATAAATGCTAATAGAATCTTCAATCCTCTCAAATCATTCTGTTAGTTCAATATCATTTCTTCTCTATGCTTTATTTCCATTTTTCATGCATGTGACCAAATACAAAACTTAAAGAAAAAATAAAAAAACATGAAATTTTTATGTGAGATTACAATGCATCAATGAAAATCTAATTATATTTTAGTGCAATGGAGCTAGCAGAAGAATAGGGATGGGTATTCATTTTTCTTTAATAATAGGTCAGCCGTGCTTAAAAATTATCAAACATAAATGGATTCATAGTTTAACGGAACTCTCATCCTTTTAATAAAAATAACAAATTTATAATAAAATAAGAGATGGATCTTCCATCAAAAATAACAAATTATAATAAATAGTGAGATCAAATAAAATGTTTATTGATGGTCTTGATGGATAGAATAAGTGACAAGAGCTTCACTTAGTCATAGTCTGAAGAGTTGGATGGTAAAAAAATTTCTTCTCCTTGTGTAAAGAATGATAATCTATTGACCTTAGAGTATGTAGAGTGTGCGTGTAACATCATAGCACACACTTTCGTGTAAGAAAACCTCAAGGAAAAAAAACATGACTTGGATGGGATCATAATGATCACTTTGCTCTGATTTCACACTAAATTTAGATATTTGAGTTCTATCGTCTTGACATGGACACGGATGGATACGGACCAAATCCTTTATGAGAGTGAGCCACGCGCTTTTTGCCTAGTGGCAAAATGATACATAAATCGATAGGTCATTTCGGGTTCTCTCAAACTCTTGGGTGTTGGCACGACGAAGTGCTTCATAATTTGTAAGTGTAACACATAAAAAAGCGAATCTGAAAGCAAAAACCCATATTGAAAAGCGGACGATACATGGTTCTCGTGAGTATCACATTTCTCACCATCATTGCATCGACACCAGCGCGAATACACAATCTCTTCTCATCTGATTTGATCTCGTTTTGCAATTCTCATTTTCCACTGACGGAGTTCGTAGACCGAGAGATCATGACTTAAAACATGTAAGGATTAGCCCATAGCGAGAGTTTAATCTCTTGAGGTTGGCGTCTTTGCGGGATTCAGTGTTAGGAATTTGACGTCTTATTTGTAGTTTCATCTTTGGGAAGAGATAGCCTTTGACCTTTTAAGTGCGTGAGGAGGAAGGTAATGAGGGGTGTTTGCGGTGGTGAGTTCTAAGTTCTCTTGTCATGCCAGAAATGAGTTTTCTTGTGTATGGGAAAATGCAATCATTATAGTTAGCCATTATTGCTATATGTAGGTGTTATAGATGTGTTATAAGGGGATGGATGTAAGGATTTCAATATTTGTGCATGACAGTGGATGCAAGGATTTGAGTGGAAATGACTTTTCTTGTTTGTTTAAAATATTAATATTTTATATTGAATATTCGAACAACTATTAACCCAAAGCCAAAATCATTCTATTATATTGCATTATATATATATATATATATATATATATATATATATATATATATATATATATATATATATATATATATATATATATATATATATATATAAGGAAGAGAGAGATAATAATCTATTAAAATCAAAATTAAAATTTTAAATAATATTAATGTTACTTGAAATGACTTTATCATAAATTGAAATAAATTTTATATAGAAAATAATATTTTCACGATTTCAATATTAAATTAATTTTAAATTTGCATTTTAAATAAAATCAGTAATAGCATTTTTATTGAAATAAGTTGACATGATGGGGATAATTTCTTTTTATCTATAATAGAGGTTTTCAATGAGCTAGTGAGCCTAGTAAAATAGAGACACAGTCACGATTTGGATCGGCTGGGAGGCGTTGATCGGTTAACGGGTTAGATATTTAGGCTTGCATTTTTTAAGGTCACGAACCTTTTAGCGGGTTTTTCAAAGCATTGTGGTACTTTTGCAATTAAAAGAAAATGGAGGAGTGAAAGTATAAATTATAGGTAAGGAATGGCAATAATAAATTATCATAATGGTTCAGGGGAAACCTAGAAAATTCTCTAGATATCGGATAATGGCAAATTTCGTCATTTCAGAACATCTTACATGAAATCTAGTGACCTAGAAAATTTTTGTCGAATTTTAAGACAATCGGAATATTTTCCGAATTTTTGGATGATAAGTTGCCAATGACCCGGGAATGAGATTTTACGAAAATCTGGGGTGAAATAGGCGGAGTTAGGATTCAGTTAAAATAGATTGAAACTAGAAAAGAAATAAAATTTTAAGGATAGAAATGGACAGAATAAGGTAATATAAATATATGTATCCAAATAATAACAATAATAATAATATATATAATAATAATGACAATAAAATGAAAAGATGATGGAGCAAGCGTGTTCGGTGGATAAGTAGAAAAAATAAAATAAAATAATAATAAATAAATAAATAAAACAAATAAAGAAAGACATTAAAAAAAAGAAGATAAAATCAAAAAGTAGGAATGTAGAGACGAATGGGAGCATGTGGAGGGAGAGAGATATTTTTAATTTTTATCTCTTCCTTTCTTTCTTAGATTTATGAAATGGGATTGTGATTTTTAATATGTGAAGGAAAACAAAGTGGGACTAATGAAACTCAGCGTAGGTACACCAATATCTTAAGCGTTACGACTTCAAGATATAGAAAATTTCCCTACTTGTGTTATTTACAAAGGCTATATAATGGCTTTTGAATATTCTTAGAGTCTCTTGAGATGCCATGTTCGATTACAGGCACTGTGAGTTTAGGAATTTTTGGGACTCTTCAATTGATCGGGCTAAATTTGGGTTTGGGATAGTGAGTTGAAATTTAGTTTATTGGACCAAATCAAAACATATTTTTCATAAATGTTTTGATTGATTGAGCTCTATGGAAAGTCATGAGTCTAGAATCTAACCATATACACATGAATGGCATTTTGGGGCCCACATATTTTAGAAAAATTTAATTGTCGCACGAGTGCAACTTGCTTGCTTGGATTGTCTTGGCGCGTGTGGTCTAATACATCGAATGTGTAGGGTAAGAAGAGTGAATGGGAAGAATTTTAGTGTTGCTCGATTATTATAAATCGGAAGGTGAGTGTTCTAAACTCTATTTTCGATACTAGTGTATTATTTACTCATCGTTTTACACTGGTATGTAATGGTTTTGATTTTAAACCATAGTTGAAAAGCAAGCAAGCAATGTGATTTAGAAATCAAGCAAACAAGCAATTGTTTGATTTTAAACCATATTTGAAAAACAAGCAAACAATGAGTTTTAGTAAGCAACCAATGGTTTTGAATTATCAAACCATATTTCAAGCAAACAATGGTTTTCAATTATCAAACCATATTTCAAGCAAACAATGGTTTTGAATTGTTAAACCATGTTTCAAGCAAGCAAATTATATTTTATAAAACAGACCTAATGAAAATCCCTAGTTTTAACGCATACCAGTTCAGTACACATCATTTCATGCATTTTAGATTTACACGGTCGCCAATCTTAGTTCATGCATCTAGGTTAAAGGAGGCGTGTACGTCTTTTGGAGTATATAGGGTTGAGCCCAGCTGAATTGGCGGCGTGAACTGGTCTTTCCACCATATTTACGGAAGTGAAAGCGTGGACACGAGGTCCTTCCACCCGACATGGTTGAAGCCCGAGGCTCCGTGTTTACTAGAATGCAGTAAGCAAGAAAGGCCTCCAGTGGTTGATCTTGATTTATAAGCATTTTTTCATGGATGTTTTAAAAGTCAAACCTTTGAGTAAACAAGCAAGCATTTATGAAAAGTTTTAGAAACTTTTAAAGCAAGTGGTTGAAGCCTAGGCTCCCGCGTTTATGAAAGTTTTTATAAACTTTTAAAAGTAAAACAATGCGATTTTGAAAAGTTTTGAAACTTTTATAACTAAGCAAGCAGGTTTACGGAAAATGTCTTGTAAAATATAGTTTCAGTTTAAGATATTTTCGAGAAAAAGCAAGAATTTTATAAAGCATACCTCAGCGAGCTACCGTTTAGCTCATTATTTTCTGTTTAAAACTATTTTTTTGGTCTGAACCATTAGACATTGGAGCATTTTAGTATTCTCGAAATGTAAAAGTAGTAACTTCAATTTAAAAATTCAATAATGTATTGAAATAATCTTAACACTAATTCAATATATATATGTTTTTCACGGCTATACACTTTTAGTTGTGTAATAAACTATTCTCTTATGATTCAAACTCTCACAACCCTCCTTTTCAGCGCCATTAGCTATTTGAACATTAAACGTAGTAGCCCCTAAACATCTTTGATATCATATATATATATATATATATATATGAGTAGATCTCATAGAAAGTGCTGTATTTGTGATTACCATATGCTAGTTCTAAACTTTGCAGGTGCTGCCCTTGGGTGTTGGAAGAGTAGTATAAGTAGAAAATTAAGTTGATGGAAAATTGGGAGGCTAGTGGAAGCGATTATGACTCTATATGCAAGATATCTTTGGGGATGATGATGGAATCATAGGTTTAGGTGTTTCCGTACTTGCTTGGTTTTGCGATAGTGGGTTTTCTTCAAAATTTTAAAAGGTCATGTGGTGAAAACGGAAGGATTTAAATAAAAAAGGTATAAATGATGAAAATTTATTAAAGTGATGATTGTTGCACAATGATGACTTGCTTTGGGTTCTTCCATGACTCTTTTTAACATGTATTTAGCTAAAGAAGTCTCAATAATAAATAATGCACGCCTCTTGTCCATTGCGAATTTTAAGCATTTTTAGTATCATTTTTCTATTTTATTTTATTTTAAATATATAAACTTTAGGATATAAAACATATTTGAATATTAATTTTTTATTTTTTTTTTGAAATAAATCCAAAAGACAAAAGTAACACTATGTTTGATTTAGACAATATTAAAAAATTAAAAAAATTTATTATATTTAATTATGTTCTGAAAAATTAAGAAAATTAATAGTAGTTAAAAAATCATGCATCTTTAAATTATTTAATTTTCATGTTAATAGTTAGATAATGAAAATAAACTTAAAGTAATAAATAATTTTTAATATAATTCTTATTTCTATTTTCCTTATCTATTTTGTGTATTTATATTTCCGTTACTTTGATAGCCTAATATAGCATTAATATTTTAAATTATTTTAGAAAAATAATAATTTTGTTTTCAAAATTAAAGTAGTAAAAAATAAAATCTCATCAAACCAAAATATGAATGAATACATAAGATACAGCAGAGATATTAACATAAATAGATATTACTTGGTTGCAAATCATGAATAATAGGAAAAACAATATGAGTAAATGAAACATATTATTAAAATATATAGCTTATGTTAGTATAAAAACATCAAATATTATATCTCATATATTGATATATATCTACCATGTAAACTAATAAATTATATAAATTATTATCATAATTAAACAAGGACATAAATCGTAAAATATAGAAATGGAAATATGAGGGGGCTTGAGTGTAAATAAATTAATTAGAGTAGCATAATAAATAATACTTTCCCGAAAGGTCGAAGTAGGAAGATAAGGTGAAGTGAGGTGATTTGTGAAACCCCGAGAAAATCCAATTTTCTCAAAAATAGCAAAATCGTAATTTCGGTAAAAATCCGAAATTTTTCTAGATCTCGGATGACGAAACGGACTTCAGTTGGAATGAATCTCGCGAATTCCTAAGCTACCCCAAAGTAAATTTAAAGTCGGTCCAAGACGATCGGAGGAATTTGCATGTTTGCTGGGCAGAAATTCAATTACGTGAAAAGGGCAAAATCGTAATTTAGATTACAAAATTGTTATTTCGGTTAAAAATACATAATTTATTCTCTAGATCTCGGATGACAAAGCGGATTTCAGATTGGAATCGTCTCGCTGAATCCCTAAATTGCTTGCGTAAAATTTCATTAAAATTAGAGATGGTCGGAGTTGACACGTTTTCGGGCCCATCACGGTTCGGTCTTGAAGTAAAATGATTTTCCCGATGCGACTAAAGTCGCGTCTCTTGCTCATGTCATAAGTGGTATGAGTAGAGAAATGATGAAAATGGTGTAGAGATAGTCTGGGAATATCAAAGCGAAGAGAAAGAGGGACAAAATTGGCATTATGAGAATTGATTTAAGTATTTAGAAGTAATAGGAATAGTGACTTATGTACCGGAAATGAAAGGAATGCAGCATTGGAAATGAAAGGATAGATCGGTGGCGTTTGGTGAGAAATGGATCGCTAGGCGTAGTCCGCGATGTGTAGATTAGAATGATCAACGGACCCCAGGAAATGGGCGTCACGGCAGTATCGGAGCTTAGGTATCAGATCTGGGGAGCTCGGGTTTTATTGGCACCGTCGCCGCTTGGGTGGTTTGATGTGGAGAATGGTATATGGCCTGAGATTGAGGGGCTTGGGCGGGCAGTGAGTGGGTGTCATAACATCACCCTTTAAGTGTGGTTCGATGTGATGTGGTATGAGATTACCTAGGAAAAAAATCAGGGACAAAACTAGGACACTACATGCCGTGTTTTGTGTGATTTGATGAATTATTATTAATGAATGGTATGCTTATCATATTGTGTGATGAGATTGTGTATGTGCTTGAAGTGATTAGCACTTAGTGTGTTAGGATTTATGGAAAATAAATTTTTGGAGTTTGGTGTGTAAAGCTGGAAGCATAAATAAAAATCAGAAATTTTGAAAATTTATTTGGTTTATCAAATAATAAAATCATTAGAAAAAAATTTGAGTTGAACACCAGGGTTAGTGTTGTATAAAGAGGCTTTGAGGAAATTCAGGACCATTTCCAGAATTAAATGGAAAAAAAAAATATGGAGTTTTACAGTGTAAAACTGGAAAAAGAAATTAAAGAAAATAAATTTTTATAAATTTATTTGGCTATGAAGCGAAAAGAAAATGATTTTTCTAAGTTTAAGTTGAAATTGGAAAAATGGAAGAAAATAAATTTTTATAAATTTATTTGAGTGTGAAAATAAAGAGAAAATATATATATATATATATATATATATATATATATATATATATATATATCTCCTATACTCTCTACTCTCATATCTACCATATATGCCATATCTCTATATATATATATATATATATATATCTATATATAAGTGAGAAAAATTGTTCTATTGAAAAATTTGGAAAAAAAAAATTGAGAAAACAATTTTATGAATTTATTTGGTTATGAGTGAGAAACTAATTTTTTAAGGTTTCTGAGTATAAAGGCGAAGAAAATTTAATAAAATAAATTTTCTTAAATTTATTCGATTGTTGGAAAATGAGAAGAAATTTTAAAGAAACAAAGAAAATAAATTTTTTATAAATTTATTTGAGTTATGAGAGAAAATAATTTTCTAGATTTTACAAGTTGTAAAATTGAAGAAAATGGGAGTAAAATAAATTTTTATAAATTGTTGAGGTATCCTCAGAAAAATGAAAAAAAAATATATAGAAAGTATTTTATGATTTTCAATTTGCTAGAAATAAAGAAAAAAGATGGACAAAAAAATAATCTTTGAAAACCGTTTGGAAACTCACACTTAAACAATATTAATAGAAAATATTTTTGTCTTATTTAATAGAGTTATGTGCAGAATTGTTGCAAAAGTGGTGGGCTTGAATAAGCTTGAGTTGTAGTGTGAAAGGAAGGTTAGGTTTGGCTGGTAATTGTATTGCAAGACAGGATTTATATTTCACAACCTAATGGGTAGGAAGTTGCTAGTTTAAGGAGGAAGTGTATTGCAAGATGAGTCAAGTATATTGCAATGGGAACATTAGCTTGGGAAAGGTGTATTGCAATATAGTCTTTTGGTGAAGAATTGTATTACAAGAAAACAGATGGATGGTTTTGTGTTGCAATACAAAAATTGTATTGTGATAAGGGTTGCAGGGTATTGCATTGTATTGCAATATATGGAGGTTAAACAAATTATATTGCAACTTAGGGAACAGTACGGATGAACAGTAATTATGAACAGTATGTTGACCGTCAACTGTGAACAGTACTTTCGAAATTTTTTTCTTTTTTTTTTTAAAAATCAAATAAAAAAAAATTTAATAAAATGAGTGTGTGTGTGTGATATAAAATTTAATAAAAATGGATATAAAATTTTTTTTTTAGTATTTTGATCCAGTAGCAAGATAGAAAAAAAATTATGTCTGCTGCCATACATACCATATGTATGTGTGTGTGTGTGTGTGTGCTTCTTATATTTTTAGTGATTTTCCAGCGCAAAGAAAAAAAATGAAGATGAAAAAAATTATTTTCTAAGGTTTTACAATGTAAAACTAAAGAAAATGAATGAAAATAAATTTTTATAAAATTATTTGAGTATTTTGGAAAATGAGAAAAAAAAATATATAGGTATATATATTTTTCTGTGTTTTCCAGTGGGAAAAAAAACGAAAAAAAAAGTGTGCAAGCTGGAGTTGGGCATTTGCCCCAGTTGTATTAATGAGAGAGGATTTGTATTGTGACCTTGGTCCTAGAGAGAGGTGAGATTGTATTGCAAAGAGAAGGCTTGTAGGGTTAGGTGTGATATTTTAATATGAGGTGTATTCTGAGAGGCTAGGTTGCAAAAATTTGTTGTTGCATTCTGATACAATTTAGTGCTATTGTGAATGAGAAGGCTTGAGTGGTGGAATGTCAGTTATATTATAATAGAAGTTGTATTGCGGCATGGGTCAATACGATAATAAAAATTGTATTGCAATGACTGTAATAGTTGTATTCACAGAAGTGATGTTTGAGTTGTATTGCAATACAATAGGATGTATTAGAATGGGGCTGTTGAGATTGTATTTGCAATACAGGTGTGTATTACAACCGGTCGTCACAATCGATCTGATAATCGGTGAAGCGATAATATAAAGGCGATGTCGATGAATGTCGATGAGCGATAATGTCGGTCCTTGATCCAACTATGAACAGTAAATTTCGATTTTTTTTTTTTTTTTTTTGGCAAGTAAATCAAGTCGATAAATGGAAAATTAAAAAAATAAAATAAAATTAGCAAAAATAATTTATAATAAAATGAAGTCATACGATTAATAACAAAAAATACATTACAAAATTGAGTAATAAATTAACGAAGTAAAAAAAGAAGAATAGATAAAAATTGATATTAATGAATGGTTATTGAATAATAGTGATTATTTAATAAAAAGATAATAAGTAAATCAATAAATATAATATTAATGATATAACAAATAGGACTTAATAAATGTCAAGGATGAATTATTCGATAATCAATAATTAGTAGAAAATTACAAGGATGATAGAAAAGAGCATTAAGGTAATATACAAGATTAAAAATAATGAGTTAATAATAATAAAAGAGAGATAAATGGTATGATAAATAAATAATTAAAGTGTTGGTAGTTAAATAAGCAAAGAATATGATGAGTGATTGGAGAAAATTATAGCGAGGTAAAAAAATAATGTAATGGGTGGTGGGCCTACCACTAAAAGGTCAAAAGCAAAAACAACCAGTATTTTTTAGAATACTATTCAATATAAAAAAACCTTCATATGTGCGGAGTTAACCTTTAAAAAGCCAAAAACTTTAGTGGATGGGTGAGACATCTTTGGGAGTCAGGCGGGATTTTGATTTAGGGAGCAAGTTAATGTGAGATTTGGAAGACAATATTGAGTCTCCTTATTTACAAAGATAAAATTTTGATAAAAATGTTTCAACAAAGGTACATGTACTTCCAGCAAGAGGACATTACACCATCATTACCAAGACACATCATTGCTGTAAAATATGACATTCCATTGCGTGGGTTTTAATGCCAAAAGTTTCTTTTCTACTTGAACACTAGTCACCACGTCCTATGAAGTCATAGGTTATAGGCTCCTGTTGCTTTGAATTGATGCTCAAGCCATCAAAGCTTATCAACATACTCTCACACCATGAAATCTAGCGTTGCGAGATATAGCCAGTGTGATAGCATCACAAAATAGCAGTACCATTCTCAGCGGGCGCTCTTGGTTGAATTCATTGAGAGGTCTTTTAAGGTTTCTGATTTTGGTGGGGTAATGCTGACGATAGAAAGGCAAAATATGTCAAGCGTTTTTAGATGGAAGCGATACTGGTCTTCTTGTTGAATGTGGTGTATACTCAGCCTCCCCGTTCAACACTCCATTTAGGTCCCAGCTTGCTTATATATGAATGTTTTCATGTGAGTTATTTTTTAGATATGCCTGTGCAGATTTCAAAGTACCTCATTTATGGTGTGTATTTGGAAACCAGGAAGATGTTACTTTTCTTATTTTGGTTGTTATTATAGGAAAATGTAGATTAGGGAAAAAACTGTATACCTTTTCTTTGTTTTATAAAATTTGAGAAGCTTGATGATCTTTAGATAAGGATAAGAATAGCGACCATCTTGATAATTTTATTTATGAACTCTACTATGTTTTTTAATGGTATTAAACAGGCACACTAAGATTGATCCATAAACTTATTGGCGTCTTTGAGCTTCCTATTTGATTTGCTTGGATTGACTCATCCGGCATGAGTTTTAAGTTAATTCGATTGAGTGATCAGTAAATGACTTATTATGAAAGTACTGAAGGAAAATAAATGTAAAATATAGAGGAAAATTGGAAAGAAAATAAAGTTTGGAAAAAATTAAAAATATTTTTTAAATTTTAATAAATTAATTATATATGTTTATTCAAACCCAATTCTCTCCTATTATAAAGGACTAAGAATTTTAATAATATGTAAAATTTTTGAAGAATTATAATTATATTTGATTACACATCTATAAAATTTTAAACTACATCAATAAGATTACTCCATTCAATGAAACAATTTAAAAAAAAGAGAGAGAGAGGATTTATTGTCGATTGATGATTTAAATTATTTATATTAGACATAGTAAGGAAAAACTCATTTCCATGAGGGCTCATTTATTATTTGGATAGTAAAAGCGATTTGAAATTTTTATCCGATCATTAAATATTTATAATTTTGAAGTTAATTATTTTTGAATTTAGTGTCAAAAATACGTTATAATGGAATCATTCTTTGTTTTATTTTAATTGTTTCTGATTATCTCAATATACAGCCTCACAAAATAGTTTTTATTTAATAGTTTGGATGTATATCAATGGTTAACTTTATAAACTTTTTATATTGAGTTGAATTTGACTTTGAATGCAATAGATTATCATTATCAGTCTTCATTTGCTCAGCTCAATGATTTATTTTAAAATTATATTGTTGTTTGTAGATGAATAATAGTGAAGTAGAGTGTTATTATAATATTGCTAATTTAAGCGTTATGTTATGTTTCCAATTTCATGATTATAAAACATTCTTTTGAAGTAAATACTCAACAAATATTTTTTACCTTTTCTGTGTGACAGCTAAAAACCTAAAATTAAACTTAATTGAATAACGATTCTAAAACTTGTGATCAGATTATTTGTTTTTTAGATATAGATTACAAAAATAATTGAAAATTATAATATATAAATTGAAGAGTTTTTTAAATCAGCGTTGATATGTTTTAAGTGTTAACTTTCTTGATCATTTTAAGATTATTATTTTTTTCGAATACTTGAATATATATATATTTTAAGAAAAATATAAATTTTAAATATTAATATCACAATATATATATATATATATATATATATCTCTATATAAATTAAAGATAAAGATGAAGGAGTGGATTATAATTTTAATAAGTGGAATAAATGGTTAAATTAATTAAACCAGAAGAAAAATAAAGAATCATTGATGAATTAAGACCTTAATGAAAGAAAGTAATAATGAAAATCTGGTTTCCATATGTGTGTTTTGTTTGAAAGCGTATGGTGGTTGATTTAATTGAGCCAATGAAGATCGTAACTTCACATAAGTTTTGCATGGATAGAATCCAACGTGTTGGCGGCACTTCATCTCAGTATGTGGGGGCCCACACGGCCCCTCAGAGAGTGGTCCACTCAGAGTATCCCTTAATGCGGTTCTTGCCTCATTGATGAAGACACAGGACCGTGACAAATACCCAGTGAGATGGTTTCCCATTACCAGCTGGGCCTGTATACAAGGAGCCTTGGCCTCAGCGAGGTGGTCCCACTCTGAGCTATCCTAACAAGTTCTTTAACTTTCTTTGTGATGTGCAGGCCGCGTTTGATCTTTAAGATTAGGTGGTTCCCATTTTCTGTGACTCTTCAGCCGATTGGTAGTGAGACTCACCAGATGATGTCTAACTAATCAGTCTGAGTCTTCGGAAGCAGCCTGACAAGTGCCTAGTAAGTCTCTAGTCAACAAAGTCATTCTCTAGCCTTTTTGTAGAGGCCCTTTACAGCCCGCTCCAGACGAAATTGGTCCCGGCATCCCACAATTTATGGGGCATATCCCTTTTTTCTTTAGCACCAGAACAGGCTGGAACCAGGCAGGGCATGTGAATGGGGGGGCACTCGCTGCACCCAGTTTATGGCGCCCCCAGCCGGGGTCGGATTTGTTCTGTCAATGAGTAGATACAAGTGGATGTCAGGTTACCTGCCTTACTTGAAAATCGGCGGGAGTCTCTTTTCATACGGGGGCTCTACCCAATTACAAAACACTGCATTTACATTCCAAACGAGTCCATTATATGATATATCAATATAGCCACTTGGGCCCATAAACAATACTCATCACGATTATATCAGCTTATATCAATACAGTATCTCTAAGGCATACCACGGCAAAGACA
Source organism: Tetrastigma voinierianum (assembly GCA_016808115.1). Classification (NCBI taxonomy): domain Eukaryota; kingdom Viridiplantae; phylum Streptophyta; class Magnoliopsida; order Vitales; family Vitaceae; genus Tetrastigma; species Tetrastigma voinierianum. The sequence continues at coordinate 789,033 of JAEQBH010000123.1, forward strand.
TGTCATGCGCCTTTCCGGTGTATCAAGTAATCATTCAGCGTTTAAAATATTGTTTTGAGCGAAATTTTATTTTCAAAAATTTTATTTTTGAATATTTTATTTATTTTATTTTATTTCGAAAATTTTGTCTCATTTCATTAAATTTTATTTTATTTGATTTTGCAAAAAAAAAAATTCAAGTCGCATTCATGATTAATGAATTGATGTTCTTATTCATGATAATGTCCATTCTTTGTTCATAAGATCTTCATTCACACGAGTCTTGTTCGTATACGTAGTGTATTCTAAACCTGATTACCTTCTTCACTACTACCTTATAATGATTTTCCAACTTCTTATTTTAATACATCCTTGTATATTTAATACAATTTCTATGTTTGGCTACACTATATTACAATATAATGTTGCAATACAATTTCCTCCTTCTATCTTTACAATGCAATCACTAGCCCTTTACACACAGCCAGGTTCTGATACGAATTTGTTGCTCAGCCTACTATTCTGCAATACAATTCAAGCTACTCAGCCTTCTTCTCTACATGTCAAAGTGCATGTGCAATACAATTCAGCACTAAGCCTTCCTTGCAATACAATCCTTGACCACAGTGGCTAGCCTACCTCCTCTATTAAATACAGTTCTCTTTGCAAGCCGCTTTAAGTTGCAATACAACCTCAAGCCTTGCAATGCAAGAATTTTGATCTCACAATACAATACCTCCGACCCTTGAGCTTATTCCCTGTGATACAAAAGCGTATTGCAATAATTTTTTCAATATATTTGGGCGTAGCCAAAAAATTTACTTGAAAATTAATTTTTTTCATTTATTTCAGGAGAATTGGAAAATCTCAAAATCCACTAAAATCATTTTTTTTTTCCATAATACATCGTCAAATTCATAAAAATTTATTTTCTTCACTTTTCTTCAATTTTACACCATATAAAACCTTAGAAAATTATTTTCTCCTCCTCTGCAAATAATTTATAAAATTTATTTTCTTTTCGATTTTCAGAAAAATTTTTCTCCACTCAAATAAATTTATAAAAATTTATTTTCTTCATTCCCTATTGATTTACATATAAATCGTAAATCTTTTCTTCAATTCTCATCAAATAAAATTTGTAAAAATTTATTTTTCTTGGCTTTAAAATTTCTTCTCATTTCAACAATCCAAATAAATTTGGTAAAATTTATTTATTCTTGAGTTTTCTTTGTAAAACATAAAAATTAAATTCTTACCTCTAAACCAAATAAATTTAAATTTTTATTTTCATATTCATTTTGTTCAAGTTTTTACCCACTTTGTAAAAACTTTAAATTTTCAAACCTCATGTTTCCTATGTGCTATCACTAAGCACACAAACATTTCAACACCTAAAACATGTCAAACACACAAACACACAACATTTCATCAACCACCTGAAACACATCAACGCATTACTTACGTAATTATCCCCGGGTTTTATCCAGTGATTCCACAGGTAATCATTTCAAACTCGCGTGGTACACCTAGTAGTGAGACAGTTCTCGAATGGTGTAAAAGCTCATGGTCGGGGTTATTTTACGGAGGTGAAAGAAACCCCTGTGACTAGAGGGATAGCACATCTAGTGGGACCACTCCATAGTAAATTGGGCGAAATTTGAAGACCCCTTACACAAATTATACCTTGACCTTGTGTGTTAGGCTACATACGCTGGATGTTTAATTTGGTCACTAGTATTAATGAAGAAAATTGCCTATGTTGAAACTTAAATAGATTGTTATCATACATATGGATTTTGCTTGTGAAGTTGATGACTTTAGATTTTTGAGTATTAACTTCTATTTTTGTTCTTGCACAGTCTAATTAAATTTCTCTACTCCTTGAGTTTTTCAGTGAATCTTATTTCTTTTTTTTCTTCTAGTTGGAAAATAGCAAATATATTAAAGGATTTAATATATTTTGGTGTAATGTTTTTAGGGTACTTAGGTAGGGTACAATAGTGTTCATGCATGAAAGATTAGACTTCATTCTAGCATCATTATGGCAAAAATTTCTCTTATTACATGCTTAGACTTTGGAAGTTGTGAGAGTTAAAACAGTTCTATAGATGACTAGTTTGATTGACAACTTTTAAATTTACTAGCATGTAGATGAGTTGTTTTCTCGACATTAGCAGTTATCCCGATTGTGTTATAAGAAAAACATAATTTATTTGAAGTTACTCTCTTATGCTTGAGTTTGTTTTTTGAAATTTCTTCTGCTCTTTATTCTACAGAATTTTCATTTGGGTAAAGGCTAAATAATTGCTAGCCTTCCCATTTATTAATACTTGGAGAGCATGAGAATCTTTGCTGAATTTTTCTAAAGTGAAACGAAACATAATATGATTGACACATAGGGATTATTGTTCCTATGTGGAGGATGAACCACGACCTAAACTAGAAAGTTGGAATTCCTAGAAAACAAATATAAGACACGTAGTCTAAGTTGATTTTAGTTTAACAAGGATAGAATGATAGTTAAGTTTTGTTTCTAGTTTAATATTTTTAGTAGTGAATTTTGTACAATTTTACGAAATATATGTCTAAAGTTTTGAGAGAATCTGAGAGTGAACAAAGACTTAGATAAATCCTAATATATCTTGATTTTCCATTTATATGGTATTAGTACATGAACTAGACCAGATCTCAATTACAAAAAAACATCAATTTACTTTGGTTTTAATGCATAACAAATTACATATATTCCAATAAGATGGAACATTATGATAACTAAGAGACATACAATTTTAAATTAATAATTTGGCATGTTCTAATGACAAGAATTGAATAACACAATTTTTAAATTTAACCATCCCACATTGATATAGCGCATTCTTATGGGTATATTACATGATGGATTGCTTTTGGTATATGATATAGGAATTTGAAATTTCAAATTAGGACAAAACAATAACTTATTTGTGAGGCTTAAAAGTGATATAAAGCATGAGGCAAAAGCCCTTATTCTTAACAACTTGATTATAATGTTAAAATTCTTTGTGGTTTAAGATTTTGTGTATTTGAATCATAGAATGGATCGAGTTGGATGTTTAGATAGAAGGTCAAAGGGAGTACGAGGGGAAGAGGTTGAATACTTCATTGTTGCATTTATAGCATTATTCGAATCAAAGTGTGTCATTCGTTGTCTTTGTATCGTCTTGACTTGTGCATCATACACTGACAAAGATTCGGGAACATATGTTTTCAATGGTATTGACCATAGTTTATCATAGATGGTATTGGCATGGAGAAGCGGAGTCTACTAGTAAGCAACCAAGTGAAATGGCACGGTGTTATGATACAATGGATTTGTGGTGATATTGCTAGTCTGATAGAAATAGGTTCATGCCACGAGAAGATGAGTTCATGACTAATCGATATCATTCAAACAATTTGGCAGAGAATCTTTGAAAAACCTTTGTATCTGGTTGTATACAATTCCTAAGCTTTACGCATTGATTGAATTATCTGGCGCTGAAAACGGTATGATTGATCCGGATAAAGCTTTTCAGATTTACTCCAGTATTAGGGGATATGCTTAGGTCATGATGAGATGCTATCTATGTATGAGGCTAAGAAAACATTAGATAAATTAGGCATGGAATATGAAAAGATACATACATGTGAATGATTGCATACTTTATAGGAATGAGTTGAAGGATGCATCTTCATGTCCTACTTGTGGAATGTCGAGGTGGAGGCAAGCAAGGCGGGGTGAGAAGCCTTGGGGATGCTGGAAAGGTGTTGTGGTATTTCCACCCATCCCTGGATTTAAGAGGATGTTTCCAATCTCTGAAACAACTAAGAGACCTAAAATGGCATGCACGGGAAGAGAAAATAATGGTAAACTTGACACCGAGTAGATTCCCCAGCGTGGCAACTAGTGAACCAAATGTAACTGAATTTGCTTGATTTGTAAAGGCTTTTAGACACCACGTTTGAATGAGGACATCAATCCTCACAGCTCATGACTAGTAAGCATAGTTGTTGCTTTATCCTCCTGATAACTCTGACCTTCCCTTGGTTATCAAGCGAAGAGGAAATTTATGATGTTATCTTTGCTAATATCGGGACCCGACAACACTTTGTGTGGCTCGATGTTTACTTGACACCTTTAGTGGATAATTTGAAAACTTTATGGGAGGTAGGGGTGGGAAAGCTTATGATGCATCAAAAGAGTTTTGCATTAAAGGCTGTTTTATATGGATAGTGTGAGATTTCCACTGCGCATGGGAACATAAGTTACCTGCAGATTAAGGGGATATTATGCTTGTAGAATATGTAAAGTGAAGAAACATATTCTCATTAACAAAACATGGGAATAAAACTGTATCTGAGTGTGTAGAGAATTTCTTCTTACAATATCATTTAGAAAGCAAAGAAGGCATTTAATAATTGAATTAAGAGTTTAGGTTGCCTCGAAAGAACTGTGAGATGAAATATTTAGAAAGGTTGATACGTTCATAATTCATGGGGAAAGAAGAAGGTGGAAACAATGTTAATCCTTTGTTAATCCTACAAGTTGTTGTTGGAAAAAAGAGTCTATATTCTTTGAACTTGAATGGGAGATATTTCTATATTAAACACAACTTGGATGTCATGCATATTGAGAGAAGAATGTTTGTAGGAGCATCATTGGAACTTTGCTTAATGTTCTGGTAAAACAAAGGATGATGAGTCTGACTTGATCCTTATTTGAAATGGGCATCTAGGGCAAACTTAGCACGAATTTGGGTTGAGCGAACTTATCTTCCCACGGATGTTATCTCTAAATGAAAGGAGAAGAAAGAGTATTGCAAACTTTGGCTGATTTGAAGGTTCACGAGAAGGTTATTATTCAAACTTTAGAAAGAGCTAAAGCTTGATGGTCTTAGTCTCAGAGTTATCATGCACTTATGCAACAACTGTTGTACGTGCTGTTAGATCTTGTTTTTCAAGCAATTAGATATCTTTATTACAAGATTGTATTTTTCTTTTCTGTACTTTTGTCACGAAATTGATGGATATCAACACTAAATGATGTACAACAGTTTCCTTGGCGAGTCCTTTGTGCTTGCTAGAAGAAGTGTTTCCATGATCTTTGACATCATATTATTTTAATTACTTGGTAAGAAGTTGAATTATATGGACCGGTGTATATGAGATGGATGTACCCATTTGAAGGTAGCTGAAAGTCTAAAGAGATTCGTTAAATCGTAATCGCGGGTATTAACAGAGTCATTATATCAGCGGGAGAAGCTTTAGAGTTTGTCACGGTATATGGACATGATCTGAGTTGGGATTCACTTTAATATAAAGATGAATGATGAAACCATACTTGTTGAGTCGCACAATTACTGTTCATGATTACAAATTAAATGGAAGCCATCGTTATGTTCTACAAAATCTGACCTTAATGCAACCTTATATTGAATTAAGTGTCACAAATGTGGATATATGAGTTTGTTAGTACTCCTAACTGTGTTAATACAATATAGTGGCACCGTTTTTTACTTTGAACATGTGAAATGTTGAAGATAAAATATCCTGGAGTCAATCTCAAAGGGTGAAGTGGTTGGAGGATGAACATGTACACCTTTGGCTGTGGGTTAAGAAAAGGTATGAGGAAACTCATGCGCGCGCGGTACTCCCCTTAAATTTAATTGTTATAAAATTTTTAAATTGCACCGAACTTACATCATCAATCAAACTTGTAGGTTTGGATGAAACCGGTAAGAAAGTACTATTGAAGAGAAATTCAAGTGAAAGCTTGCACAAGGACCAAGGCAAGAGTTGTACTTATACCAGTTTATATCATTAATGGTTGTAAATTTACCATATCAAGCATCGTGATGAGACACGAGTCAACCAAAATAATTAGGCGTTAGTATTTGTGGCATCGACCATGCAAATTAGGTGCAGAATTAAATCCGTGCTTGGTGACATGTGTTTTTATGGGATTATCCACGAATCATGGACTTAGAACCTCTTTGTTTTAATATTTGTGTTTTTAGAGTGTGATTGGGTTGATACATTTGAAATGGTGCGCATCCAAGTTAGTGACTTTGGGTTTACATTAGTTGATCGGAGTAAGATGGGACTCATCAGGTCTTTTTCATTTTGGCATGAGCGAACAAGTATTTTATGTAGAAGACCGAGTTGATCCAAGATGGTCCATTGCATTATCAAGGCCAAAATGGAGGACTTCAACATTGAGGGTGATGATAACATGGTAGTTGTTATGGGCATAACCGTTAAGATGGATGCTAATATTGACTCTTTTGATGGGATTGGTATGTGATGAGTGTATGCATCTCTTGATTGAGGACTTGGATTGAAGATCAAATATATTAGGCATGCTTTATTTTTCTTGTGTTTTGTGACTACTAGAAGGTACTAAGTGTATTGTAGTTTTGAGTTGTTAATATACAATGTGATGATATACAAAATGACTACGTTTTAATTTGATTCTATTAAATATGTTTCCCTGTATATACACACTTCTAAGACATTCTAAATAAGTGGGTAATCATATATTTCTTATCTATTGAATATTTAAGTTCTATTTAGATCTTAATTGATATATAATAATATTACTTGTATGTTGGTATTCTAAATTAATTTTAGATTGGACAAGATAAAACAATCACTCACTTATTTCATATTGATTGAAATTTTGAAAATTAACAAGGAAGAATCATAAATTCAAAAGATTTCCATGGATTTCAACTTTTCATCATTAACATTTAATGAAATAAATACAAACATAATAACAAATTGTCACCACATAAGGTTGATTTGTATAAGGAATCATCTAATAAGGAAAGAATACTTTGTAATTGATTGTTGAATATTCGTTTTCCCCACTAAAACAATATATTAAGAACTTGATTTTCGTCTTCTTTGCTACTTCCTTTGTTTTAGGTAACTTGTTTATGATATGTAACAAATTATTTTGAAATAATTAAGCAAGTTGCAAATTTAAGGAGTAATTGAATAACATTAGTTCTAGAAAATTGGAATAAAGTTTATTATTATGATCTAATAATGGATTTGCGATTAAATGTCAAATTAGAGAACATGTTCTTCAATTAATTTTAACTAATAAAACTTATGTATTTTGGCTTGTGATTGTTAACTATTAGTAGCATTACCTTATATGAATGTTATATAAGTGAAGCCTTGTATCCTAAGTCATTACAGGTGATCAGCTTATAATATTTAGTGAGTAGGAAAATCTATTGTTCTGTACATCATCATTACATACTAAACTTTTTATGATATTCTATCTCAACTTGAAGCTTGGATTCTAACTAGAACCTTATAACAATTGTAAATAAAATAGATATAATTTAATCAAGCCATAATGGTGAATATGTTTTTATTATTATTTTTAGACCAAAGTAGTAGTATTTTTCTTAAAACTTCGATGATATGTTGTTGTTAAAGAATTAAGCAATAGGTCTCCTCATTTTGAATCTATTTCGCTATCAAGATTTAAGATTTTTCATGTATTGGAAATTTTGTAGAACATTAATTAATTCTTACTAATGGAATAATTTTGTAACTAACTTCTTTATATTGAGTTGACATACATTTCAGATGATATTTATTACTTAATTATGATATTTGAGAACTTGCAGAAAGATTACTTATGTTTATAAATCGGCACACGAAGAGACAAAAGTTGATAGCTTCCCCTAAAATACCATGCTTTAGTTTTGAATGTAAGATATATATTATGAGATTGATCATATTCTTTTTATTGCCATGTAGATGGATGAAAATGGAAAAAAAAAATATTACTTCATCGAAAAGGTTAAGACGCCCGACTTTAAAACCTGAAATTGCTAAAAAGAGAAGTGAAGGAGTGAAAATTGATCATTCAATATGATGGTGAAATTTGGGGAGGGATATGTACAACTAATCTACATACTTAGGTGTGTTAGCACGGACCATGGTGCGAGTATATCATATTGATTGGAGGTAGTGCGGTGAATTGAAGGATAAATTATGGGATTGTGTGAGGGTATATAGCAATCATGAGAGGTATTTTTCTACATTTTGTGTATAACTTACATGCTTATTGAATAATTAAGATATTCTTATATTGTAGGGTGCATTCTTGGTTGATGAGAATAGCAAAACAACATCATGTCTCATCCACGAGACTAGCTTTGAATCATTAGGCACACATTGACAAAAATTATATCCTTCCTTATAAGGATAAGCCAGAAACACCTTTACGACCACCAATTGAATATAATTACATTCAAGCGAAGATTGGAGAAAATTAGTGGCTAATAGGTTTTCAAAGAGTTTGAAGTCATTAAAGGAAAGAAAGGAGGGCAAAAAACATCTATACTCATGGGAGGTGAGTAGGAAAGGATGTCACGGGACTTCAAGAAGGGTGTAGTGAGAATTTAAATTATTTTGTTTTATTTTATTGGACTTTTACCTTTGTAAAATTTAATGATTACCTTTTTTATTTTTGAAAGATGCAAAAAGACGGGTTCTAGAAACCTATTGATAGATGGATCTTATGGAAGCTGGCAGAATGAAGAAAGGTGAATATGATGATGCAAAGGTTATTAGAAAAAGATTGTAAGTTGTCAAACCTATATATGTATATATTTAGTCAATTTCATTTGTTTATATATATATATATATATAGTCAATTTCATATGTTCTCTATTTTATATGACTCTTGATCTTATATTTTTGGAGACAGGTTAGTGAAGGATCTTTGAGAAGGGAAGATTACATGCGTTGGTAAGATATCCTCACTTTAACGTGGGCACACCGGAGCATCTGGACGAGTTAGGGGAAAGGGCAGGAAAGAAAGCTCAAACAATTCTTCAGCACTAACACAGCCCCAAAAGCTCTAGAAGAGAGATGCGAAAGGATGTTAAAGGAAAGTGAGGACCTTGGAAGAGGGTTATTGTTTTGAAAGCTAAAAAAAAAAAAGAACCCTCACACCCCACTGTCAAGTGGGCAGCAAACGCGAGGAAGCAATTGTTGCAGCATGAAGAAATACAAGAAAGGCTCATTATGGTGCTCATGTGGAGGACCAATCATCACGAGGATTGTAAAAGCTTCTCAACTAACTTTCGGGTATATATGGCTTTTCTAGGTTAAGTTTGTAAAACAATATATAAAATACTAAAATTAAAGATTAAAGATTATAATATATGTTTTTACAGGTTTATAAATGTATGTTTTTACAGGTTTATAAATGCAAATTGGCTCTTCAAAGTCAAGGGAACATTGTTGCATATGGAACTTATTTACGAGATTTTAAAAGTTTCATTGTTGATTATGATATATTAGTGGTCATCCTTTATCCTCTTCAACCTAATGCACTTCTTCCATTCCCACTTGCTGAAAAAATACATACAATAAGGAGGCTATTGGAGTAAGAGGTTTTGTAGCTACTACATTTGTGATGAACAAGCGAAAATGATGAGGTGAATATTAGTGTTATAACTAAAATTTTCAAGTTAAGTTACATTTTCCTACCACTCTTGGTTTGTTTTCTTAATGTCATGCATCTATTTATACGTGTGTTTAGGATGTTGGCAAAGGAAGAATAAATATAGAAGAAGATACAAGCATCCCCAAAGAAAATCAGTATGAAAATCCTAGAGATATACAAGCATTTTCCTAACAGTTTCGACATTGTTGGAGAAATTGGCAAGCACCCAAAGAGTTAACTTTCCAATCAATGTATTTGGGATGAAATTTCAAACCTTCCTCTTGACAACTGAAATGGGATGATCTAATTTGTGCAAAGAGTTGAATATGAATTGTTTATGCTTCTATATTTGGTAAGATATTGTTATAAATCTTTGTTATGTTCACATAATATAAATAGAGTAGAATTCATTTTTTCTTTTTAAAGTCATTCTAAATTGGTGACATTTCATTGAGTGGTGCATGCAAATTTGGATAATGCACTACGGGAGAAAATGATATTTGTTCATCCCGGGATGGTATCCGGGGCTGGATTAGTAGCTCCCTGGAAATTGAAAAGCGAGCAAGGTTCATTGCCGATCGACTAATTGACTCTGATTAGCGGACCTTATTTTTGTTCCATATAACCCAAGGTAAGTTGTTAATCATTATTTATTTTTACCAGCCTTATCTTATATTATTTAATCTAAATCATATGTTGATATATTGTAGATTTCATTGGGTTTAAAACATGTTGGCCAAAAATCACAAATAGTCTACTATTTAGACTCACAGTGCAACAACATGCAAAGATCTAAAGATATAATGGGCATGTAGTCTATCATAATTTTAGTTTCATGTCTCAGGAAAATGAACATAAGTTGAACTTTATTTGAGGGTTTTAATTTTGTATCTCAAAGAAGAAAGGGGATGCAAAAAAGTGCTCAAATGGATGATTATTGAAGTGTTATATTTTTCCCTCTTCATAACTTTGTTCATTTTCTAATTTTTTAACACTTACACCACATTTGAGGTTGCTTTATTGAAAAGTTCCTTGATTTTTGAAATGTGGATATTTATATATTCTTGCATTTTGATTTATGAATTTTCTTAGCTTATATTATTTTGGTTTTTTAGTTTTATTTCCACCTATTCTAACTTGAGTTAAGGAAGATGTTATAAACTAACTTCAGTTAAATATATTATAGCGTTGGTTGATCACCTTAACAAACTTATAATCTAAATTGTTATGAATACAATGCATTCATATGTCCACTATTCCTCTCTAGTAATGAAATGAAGTACTAAAAGAACAGGCCCATTTTATCATGTGATTGAAAGATTTATGATTCATTTGCACTTTTACAACAATAAATAAAAAATAATAATGGAAACTAGAAGAAAAGAAATATTTTGTAAAAAATGCATGAGTACAATTTTTTTTTTTCGTCATAATTCTAATGTTGAATATCAAACAGAAAATTCAGCAAAATTTAATAAAATTTATAATTAGTCAATTTAAATGTTGGTCATAGGAAGAACAATTATTAAACTTTGATCACTATATCCATATATTCTCTTATATGTGTGTGGTAAGAAATAATTCAAGCATATAGATAACTTTGATCATACTAATTATGTGTGAGTTGTTCTTATATCTTTCATTTGGCCTTAGTATGTATTTGCTAACCTATATTTAGTTTACACTCACTTGTTGGGACTTAACCCCTCTCTCTCTTTAAATATAATATATTGTTTTATCCCATCTTCAATCAATTCATTTGCAAAACAATTTTTTCTTATAATTGCTAATTGCATTTCTTTTCTATAAATAATCTATAGATGTAATAAAGTTAAATACATTTCAAATATATTTATTGATGACTACTCTTAAAGCTTGATTTATGATATACCAGTAAAAGCCTTAAAAATCATGATATTTTATACGGATCTTCATCTGATGAACAAAGCTGAATTCTTACCCTTTTAATAGTGAATCGCCATTCTTAATAAATATAATTAATCATTGTCTTCATCTAATGCCTTTTTTATCCATATTTTACATGAACATATTGTGACATTCTTAACTTCACATTTTATAAACCAGTTAGACCCTCCCACGTCGAAATTTGGGAGCTTAGGGT